>MU743722.1:20406-62741 GCA_026770625.1 Nicotiana glauca | reverse complement strand
ACATTTAAGCTTTCCGGCTACGCGACCAAGGTTTTCAAGGCCTCGAAAGTAGAGAATGAATTAAAACATGTGATGACCCCCTTTGGGCCGTCACATTCTCGACCTCTAAAACAACTGTTCATCCTCAAACGGACAGAAGAAAGAAGTACCTGAATTGGGGAAAAGATGAGGATAACGGCTCCGCATATCAGACTCAGACTCCCAGGTCGATGCCTCAGGAGGCGGACTTCTCCACTGAACACGAACAAAAGGGAAACTATTGGATCTCAACTGACGAACTGTCAGTCTAGAATAGCTACCGGCTCTTCCTCATAATACAAGTCCTTGTCCAACTGGATAGTGCTGAAATCTAATACGCGTGCTGGGTTACCGTGATACCTCCAAAGCATGGACACATGAAACACTGGATGCACGGCTGCTAAGCTCGGCGGTAAATCAAGTCTATAAGCCACCTCTCCCACTCGATCAAGAATCTCAAACGGACCAATGAGCCTAGGGCTAAGCTTGCCCTTCTTCCCAAATCTGATCACGCCTTTCATAGATGACACTCGGAGCAATACCCGCTCACCAACCATAAAAGCCACATCTCGAACCTTGCGGTCTGCATAGCTATTTTGCCTAGATTGAGCTGAACGAAGACTATACTGAATGATCTTCACCTTGTCCAAGGCCTCCTGAACCAAATCCGTACCCAACAACCGAGACTCTCCCGACTCAAACCATCCAACCGGTGACCGACAGTGCCTACCATATAAAGTTTCATAAGAATCCATCTGGATACTCGACTGGTAGCTGTTGTTGTAGGCAAACTCTGCTAAAGGCAAAAACTGATCCCACGAACCTCCAAAGTCAAAAACACAAGCTCGGAGCATATCATCTAAGATCTGTATAGTCCGCTCGGACTGACCGTTCGTCTAGGGATGAAATGATGTGCTCAACTCAACCCTTGTGCCCAACTCTGGCTGAACTGCTCTCCAGAAGCATGAGGTAAACTGCGTACCCCAATCCGAAATAATAGACACGGGCATACCATGAAGGCGAACAATCTCTTGAATGTAGTTATCAGCAAACCTCTCAAAAGAATAGCAGACTGCCACAGGAATGAAATGCGCTGACTTGTTAGCCTATCAACAATGACCCATATCGCATCAAACGTTTTCTGAGTCAGCGGAAGTCCAGTAAAAAAATCCATAGTAATTGGCTCCCACTTCCACTCGGGAAGCTCAATCCTTTGAAATGAACCACTAGGCCTCTGATACTCGTATTTAACCTGCTGACAATTCAAACAACGAGCGACATATGCTACGATATCCTTCTTCATTCTATGCCACCAATAATGTTGTCGCATATCCTGATACATCTTTGTGGCGCCTAGATGAATAAAGTAACGGGAGCTATGGGCCTCCTCCAAAATCAATTGTCGGAGCCCATCCACATTAGGCACACATACTCGATCATGCAATCTCAAAACTCCATCATCAGCTAAGGTAACATGCCTGGCACCTCCGCGCTGCACCGTGTCTCTAAGGACACATAAATGGGGATGATCATATTGCCGATCACGGTTACGCTGTAATAATGAAGAGCGAGCGACCGTGCAAGATAACACACGACTGGGCTCAGAAACATCTAGCCTCATGAACGGATTGGCTAAGGCCTGAACATTCAAAGCAAGCAGCCTCTCATCGACCGAAATATAAGCAAGGTTGCAATACTGGCTGACTTCCTACTCAATGCATCGGCCACCATATTGGCTTTCCCCGGATGATATAGAATATTGATATCATAATCCTTCAACAACTCTAACCACCTCCTCTGCCTCAAATTCAACTCCTTTTGCTTGAACAAGTACTGAAGACTCTTGTGATCCTTGAACACCTCACATGCCACGCCATATAGATAATGCCTCCAAATCTTCAATGCGTGAACTATGGCTGCCAACTCCAAATCATGAATCAGATAGTTCTTCTTATGAATCTTCAACAACCTCGAAGCATAGGCAATGACCTTGCCATCCTGCATCAGCACTGCTCCAAGACCAATACTGGAAGCATCACAATAGACTGTATAGGGCCCTAAACCTGTGGGAAAAACTAATACTGGTGTCGTAGTTAGAGTTGTCTTGAGCTTCTGAAAGCTCGCCTCACACTCCTCCGACCATCTGAACTGGGCACCCTTCTGGGTCAATCTGGTCATCGAGGCTGCAATAGAAAAAAACCCCTCCACGAACCGTCAACAGTAGCCTGCCAACCCCAAGAAACGCCGAATCTCTATAGCTGATGCTGGTATAGGCCAGTTCTTTACTGCCTCAATCTTCTTTGGGTCCACCTAAAAACCCTCTTCTGATACAACATGACCCAGAAATGCAACTGAACCCAACCAGAATTCACACTTCGAGAACTTAGCATATAACTGACTATCCCTCAGAGTTTGAAGAACCACTCTAAGGGGTTACTCGTGCTCCTCCTGGATACAGGAATATATCAATATATCATCAATGAAAACTATCACGAATTAGTCCAAATAAGGCCTAAACACTTGATTCATCAAGTCCATGAAAGCTACTGGGGCATTTGTCTTGGCTTGACGACCATACGCCGAGCCTTCATATACGATATAACACTATAGGTAGAATGACCAGGAGTCCCCTTCCACTCTAAACGAGGCATACCCGGTAAAGCTAAGGTCACAGTCTTGGCTTGACAGTCCAAGATCGCGTGATAGAGTGATAAGCAGTCCATCCCCAATATAATATCGAAGTCAACCATGTCTAAAAGAAATAAATCTACACGAGTCTCCAGACCCCCAATCACCACAACAAAAGAACGATGATCTCGATCAACCACGATAGAATCACCCACCAGCATAGACACATAAATGGGAATACCCAATACATCACTAGGCATGAACAAATACGGGGCAAAATAGGATGACACATACGAATACGTAGACCCTGAATCAAACAATACTGAAACATATCTATCACAAACCAGAACCGTACATGTAATAACAGCATCTAAAGCCTCTGCCTCAGGCTTGGCCTGAAGAGCATAACATCGGGGCTGGGCCCCACCACTCTGATCTACCTCTCTGGGACCCCCTGCTGCTGGCCGGCCTCCACTTTTGGTAATCTGAGCTCCACCTCTATGACCTCTACTTCCACCTCTGGAACCTCCACCCCCACCTCTAGCTGGCTAGGCGGGCTGTGGAACACCTGGTGCCTGAACCATGGCACGAGAAACCTGGTGTTGAGAACTTCTTGGTGCTCGATGGCAAAATTTGGCAATATGACCCATGTCACCACAAGTGTAACAAGTCCTCGGCTGCTGAGTCTGCTGGTCAACTCCTAGTCCCTCAAGCTAAGGTTAGACCAAATACTTACCTCAATGCCTTGAATACAACTCAAGCCTCAATTATAGCTTTACCCCGCGATTCCACCTCCAATTCGCTCGTATCTAATCACAAATTACTTAATTACATTAACAAACACTAAATGAATCAACCCCAATGCATGAAAATGAGTTTTCCAAAGTTTTACCCAAAAAGTCAAAAATCGTCCCCGGGACTACTTGGTCAAGACCCGAGGTTCGAACCAAAACCCGATTACCCATTCCCCCACAAACCCAAATATATAATTTGTTTTGACATCGGACCTAAAATTGAGGTCCAAATCCCCAAATTTTTGAAAAACCTAGGTTCTACCAAAAACACCCAATTTCCCCCATGAAAATCTATGACTTTTGGTTGAAATCATGTTATAAGATGTAAATGATTAAAAGAAATGAGTAAAAACTAACTTACAATTGATTTAGAAGAAGGCTTGTTCTTGAAAAATCGCCCAAAGGAGTTGTGTTTTGAAAATGGGGTGAAAATGACTTAAAAATCGACTATGTATAAAAATTTGTAGGTTGCAGATATAGGAATAGCGAACAGGGGTTCGCAATTGCTAACCCCGACCCTCAGATATGGGAATTTGTAAGGCAAGTTCACATTTGCGGACACTGGGAAAAATGAGGGACTTTACATTTGTGACCAAAAGTGTCACATTTGCGGAAGTCCCAATTCCGCATTTGCGAGCCATGTGGTCGCATTTGCGATCCCAGGCCAACAGGGGATCCTTCGCATTTGCGAATAAATATATTGCATTTGCGATGGAGGGTCAGGTCTGGCTACCTCACATTTGCGAGCTTGCATTTATGAGCCAGGCTTTGCAAATGCGAAGCCTGCAGGTCAGCTATACCAGCAACTTTCAAGTTCAAAAAATGCAATCTGTGGCCTATCCAAAACTCACCCAAGTCCTCGGGGCTCCAAACTAAATATGCACACAATCTCAAAAATATCCTATGGACTTATTCGTGCGATAAAATTTCCAAAATAACATCATAAACATCAAATTAAACTCCAAAATCCAAGAATTCTTTCAAATTTATAAAATCTCAAATTCTCCAATTTAGGTCCGAATCACATCAAATGACATCCGTTTTCAACCAAATTTCATAGAAACATCTTAAATCATATATAAGACCTGTACCGGGCACCAAAACCAAAATACGGGCCCGATACCAACATGTTCTAATGAATTTTCATTTCAAATTTCCTAAAATAATTTAGAAAACAATTTTACATAAAAATTTATTTCTCGGCCTTGGGACCTCGGAATTTGATTCCAGGCATACGTCCAAGTCCCATATTTTGGGTCCGGGTACGTTTACCCAAAATGTTGACCAAGGCCAAATTTATTCATTTTAACATCAAAATTTAGCATTTTTCATATAATTTCACATTTAATCGTTCTGGCTATGCGCCCGAACTATGCACGCAAATCGAGGCGACTCTTAATGAGGTTTTTAAGGCTTCAGAAGCACAGAATTAATTAAATCAGGTGATGATCCCCTTTGGATCGTCACACATAATGTTGAATGCCTTTTGAACTAGAATACATAGAGCCAGTTGGTGCTAGAGTTAGGAGACTGTGTGTAAAAAGACAAAAGTTTAAACTTTTTTGACAACTATATTGACTAGGGATTTAAGAATGATATTTAAGTTGGATGCAACATAGTATATTTTGTCGATTTATGGCCCTCTCAACGAGCTAAGCTCCCTTTAAAAAAATGGAAGATTCTCTATAAAAAATAATGACAGATACATGATCAAGACATGAATGAAAAAGGCCGAAGTAAATGTGAGATCTCTAACTTCCTCCATAATATGGAATCTTAATTGCATAAATAAGGTTCAAAGTTCTGGTCGTCTGCATGCAGGTGATTAATCAATTAAAAACTTTAGTATTTAATTTATGTTATGTTGTGTCTGTATAAAAGTGTTGGACCCAATACATTATTTGTTTTCTAATGTGAACGTATATGTTGTTTTCTCCATGTTACATAAGTTTATGAGCAATTCACAATATTAAACTTCGAAGTTAAATCTTCAATGCTTTTGCTGGAATGAAATACTCTTATGTACGTCTGTTTCATATTCGGTATATGTAAAACAATACCAAACCTCATAATCTCAGGTCCAAAATTAATAAGCGACATTAATAAAACTAATTGAATATGGATGCTTACTTCTGCTTATCTATTTGGTTTTGTACATCGACATTTACTGGAATATAATAAATTTCACAGCTTATGATCTTCCAGTATAAAAACATTTTGTAGTTCATAAAACAATGTCTTCTTCTCTGTATAATGTCTCTGATCCTAGTGGGGTTAATACTTGCCTTTGTACGACGAGCGAGCAACTTCTATTTAGACTAATGAAAGACTTAACTCAGAACATTATGACACCACACAACAGAACATGAATACGCATGCTGCAGTAGCTGCACTTGCTGTTATGTTACAAGAGTGGAAAGTATTTGAATTAAGAAGTGGATCTAATGTGAAGCTACAAGCTATACAGAGTGTTGGTTACACTTTTGTCATTGAAGTGGTGGAGTTGGTTACATGCCCTAGATTACATCAAGGCGTAGGTGATGCATTAATTTATGGTATCCTCTTGAACAAGTATGGGATTGCAAGACATGTTGTAACTGAACTCAATCTGATAATGCTCAAGAGATCCACTGTAAATAAAAAAGATCATGATTGTAGTTGGTTGATAGCAGGTGCAATTGAGAGATATAGTGGAGAGCGTGCTTCTAAAACTGTTTATCAGTTCTTTAAGGCAATTAATTCTAGCGATGGGGGGACTGAGCATATTAAGGAGTGGGCAAAAGAAATCATGGTTATAGGTCATGCCATGCATACTTGTACAGAGGTTGAATTTGTGAACACATATTCAATTGCTAGTTCTGGTGTTAATAACAGGACATGATCTTTGTGGGTAAAAGTAATACTTTCTTGCTTAGTAATGAAAATGGCACCGAAATTACTGAAACTACTATGGTGTTTATGCGCTATCTTGCCTAATTTGGTGGTCATAGAACCATTGAAAGGCGAGCTGTGGAACAACTAGTTTTTGAGTCATATCTAGTTTTTGGCGCACTTGGAAGTGCCAAAACAATCAAAAATACCAACCCAAGCCATCAAAGTAAAATTGTTGAGATTCAGTTTTTCCGAAATGGAAGGACAACTGGTGTATCAACCAAGGAGGAGATCAAAAGGTGTCATTTGGGGGATCAAGAATCATTTCACCATCTCAATCATTTTAAATTCTTTGAACTCCTAGCTGTTTGTGATGGTTGGGATATTAGTGAGATAAAGATGGCTATGAAAATTATTGGTATTAGCAAGAAAGATCAGGAGGCAATTTAATAGTGGTAGCATTTGTTATTCATCTTGTTGTCTGTGACACACATTCGAGCCTCCCCAAGCTCGTTATTACAATATCAATGTTGATTGTTCGAACCTTGAGGACAAGGTTCTTATTGAGGTCGGGAGTATTATTATGAATCATCCCTAACCCAATATGGATACCAACAAAGATGTCACATAAATAGACATTGGGTCTAGAAGAAGCAATTGGGACATGCCTTTGCAAGGGTTAATTTGGGATCTAGGATGAGGTCTACGTTAAATAGTATGTGGTATCTCTATTAGTAGGTATTATGAATTGTGTGCCAAGGCAACTCTCTGTTTCTCATTCTCTTTTCTTCTGGTATCTCATCTCCTTCTTCAGTCTATCTATCCGTAGTTGTTACTTTAAGCATTTTTGCATTTGCATTTGCACTTTAACCAATTGAGTCATTGCATTTACTTTCAGAGATTGTAATCGACCTCCAGCTTTATTAATATAGTTGAGTATTTTGGTTGTTGTTCCATTAGAATCTCAGTTCGATACAGACCATAATAATAAACATGGTGGTGTTTAGCAAATTAAAGTATATATATTTATATGTATATCACCTCATATTTTACTTTTGTTTTGTGGATTTAGATTGTCAAATGTGTTGATTTATATTAATTTGAGGTATTTTTATGTGTAGGAATGATCCGGGAGCAATTAGGGGCGAAAGGTGCGAGATTAGAGACAAAACGGACGAAAAAGATAAAAATGGAATTTCCAGTGCCACAGCCAGTGCTTAGCGCTACCTGTGGTGCTAGGGACAGAAGAGTTAACAAACCAACGCCAGGGACGATGCCTAGCAGTCGGCTGGGAGNGGCGAAAGGTGCGAGATTAGAGCCAAAACGGACGAAAAAGATAAAAATGGAATTTCCAGTGCCACAGCCAGTGCCTAGCGCTACCTGTGGTGCTAGAGACAGATGCGTTAACAAACCAATGCCAGGGACAATTCCTAGCAGTCGTCTTGGTGCTCGTGATGGGATTTCTGTCCAACTTCGCCCTGGACAAGGTTATTTTGGCCCAAGATCCCCCCCCCCCAACTCGTATAAAAGGGGTCCTAAACATAATTTCAGGAAAGCTAACAGACTTTTAAGGAGAATTCACGTGGAGGAACACACATCACGCTTGAAGGAGTCTTTTAACTTGTTTTTCTTCTCTTCTCTTCCTTTAATTTCATAGTTCACTAGTTCTGGAGTTTTGGGTGCTACATGGACGTTGTAGTTTGAAGCTTGAATTGTTCTTATTATTTTATAATATTAGTTTATTTATTAAATCTTGCACTTAATTATTCTATTGCTTGATCACCAATTGAATACTATCTACGAATCTAGGATTGAACTCGGGAGAGGGAATTCTATATTACATATAAGATTGAGTAGACCAAGATCTTAATTTGGAGGGGGGGAGGGGGCGGATTTGCGGTTAGGATAGGGAAATACCTAATCGACTTGTTTGGTTACTATACTAGAATTATTAGTGCATTCTTGTTAACTCTAATTCCATAGGAATATAAGCGGTAGATTAGCTTGAATAGGAGAGTTGTATGGAGAAGGTTACGAGCAATATTAACCCTGTCAACCAATAAATCAGATAAATTAATTAGACAATTTATGTGAAACACTCAATGGGATTGTTAGCTAACCTATAGATCTGGAATATTTTCTCTTGTTGAATTCATCTCTAATATCGCCAATTTATTTTCTTTAGTTTTCTAGGTTGCTACTCTAGATTAGTTATTGTTAATAATCTTTAAAAAATTTCTTGGATAGATTAATTATGTTAGTTTAATTTAGTTGATAGTTAATCACAAGTCTATTTGGGTTCGATATATGGACTTGCAATCCTATATTACTTGTTGACCGCGTACACTTGCGTATGCGATTGGGAGCAACAATTTTTTGGCGCCATTTTAACTATTCTACTAGATTAGATTTATACTTTGTCTATTCAAATTATTTTTTTTATCTTAGTTTAATTTTTTTCTATCTTTGTTGATATGTCGTCTTGGGATGATAATTGGTCAAATATTGGTTATTCTTATTATGGTGATCCTTGTCCATATTGTGGAGGACCACACCTGTGGAAAAATTGTGAGTGTCAATCTGATGTGTGGAATTTTTATAATGTGTGTGGTTGTCAAGGTGGCCATTGGGATGGTTGTCCTAATTCTTATTATCATTCTTAGAGATCTTATTATAATATTTCTAATAATGTTTATGAGTAGCAAGGAAGTCGAGGATATGGAAAGCGTGGCTCGTGTTATGGACAAGATAAGGCAAGTAGCCGAGCAATAAGATGAAAATCAAAAGGCTATACAAAGAATTAGTACAAAAATCATGAGAATGAAGGCTGAGGCGGAAGAAGTGGCTAAAGAGAGCGAGTTCCCACAAGAAGATAATTTAGAAGAAGCAGATATAGTGAGCCAATCATGTTTAAGGGAACAAGCTCAGCTAAAAAAATCTAATGAGTACTTCGTGATGGTTGTTCAAATATGACACAATAGATGACAGATGAAAGAACTGAGCTCAGGCAAGAGACATACCAATTTGGCTCAAATATCCATAACCTGCAGGCTCAATTGAATAAAAAGGATGAGGCGTCTGATGCCCTACAACTAATTATCGTGGATACTGGCCAACTTATGGAGCGGAAAGAGGAATTCAAACTATTCAACCAAATTATTAATGATGCCAAGGTTGACAAAGTGTGCAAAATTGAGGATGTCAAAAATAATAACCAGGTTCACATCATTCTAAATAATTTTCAGTATTGTATTTTGTTGGTCACATGGGAATTAATCCAGTCAAGCATATTGATGAGGAACAAAGTATTTATTTTCTTAAATTTTCCATACCAAGGATGCAAAACTAAATTCTTCACTCAAAGGACAAGAAGTGCAAGATGCGATATCTATTTCTTGGTTTCTTTATTTTTACACCACCGCCTCAGGAACGTGAGAGAAGTTGATGCAAAATTTGGGGCACAATTCATATTTTCAAAGTGGAAGGAACAGTGGTGAAAGTGATGACGCCGTGCCACGGCGTCAAATCAGGCGCTTGTTGGGAGGCAGCCCAATTCTATTTTTTCTTTTTTTGTTTTATTTTTATTATTTTATTTTATTTTATTGTGTTATTTTTTTTAAGTACTATTTTTTGTGTTTTTTAGGCGTGGGAGCATGAAGTCAAAGCTAATAAGCATGTGCAAAAGCGAGCAGGCGGTTGAAACTAAGTGTGAGGTACCCGCACAAGGGATCATACCTGAGAGAAGTTTGAATATCCTGTGAGATGCTAATTCTTTGGCTTTTGGCCTACCGGGGAGTCTCTTTTACACTCTTGTTATTTTCAGTGTGCATTGAGGACATTACACAATTTTAAGTGTGGGGTGAGTAGATCTAGATGATTTTATGTGCTACGTTATCTTCATTATAGTACTTGTTCTTAGTGTAGTAGTTTTTGTTTAAAAAAACTAAAAAATTAAAAAAAATCTGAACATTTGGACTTTTTCGACGATGGATTTTTGTGCACAGCTTTCTCGAGGGATTAAGGTACAATAAAAAATGAAAAAAAGGTGAAAAATTGTAACGACCCCACCGGTTTTTTCGAGCATTTGCACTTCGCTTGCCAGTTCTCGAGCATGACTAGCCTTGTATGATATATTATGACTTATGTAAATCATCAATTTTGGTTTCAAGTTAATCGAAACAGTTATGGACGAATGATCCTCAGTTTGAAGCTTTAAATTTGAAAGGTTTGACCATGTTTTGACTTTTTAGTATTCGATCTCGGATTTCGATTTTTATAATTTGGTTAGCTTCATTAGGTGATTTTGGAGTTGGGAGAATGTCAGGAATGTGATTTGGAGGTCCATGGTAGGATTAGGCTTGAATTGGAGAAATTGAAAATTTGACATTTCATGATCGGCAGTAGAAACTTTGATATTGGGGTCGAAATGGAATTCTAGAGATTGGAGTAGGTCCATACTGTCAATTGTAATATTTGTATAAAATTTCAGGTAGCGGACAAGGTTTGACAGGTTTTAGCATCGTTTGTGAAATTCGAAAGTTTGGAAATCCTTAAGCTTGAATCCGAGGGTCATTTGGTGTTTTGATGTTGTTTTTAGTATTCTTAATGTTTGAATAAGTTTGAATGGTGTTACGTGACCTGATGGCGTGTTTGGTTGACGTCCCGAGGGCCTCAGGATGTATTTGGTGGTTGATGGAAGGATTGGCATTGAGTTGGTGCTGCTGAAAATTTGCTACTTCTGTCATATCCGCACCTGCCGAATTGGGGACCGCAGGTGCGAGCTGGGAGCCACAGATGCGGACACTGTGGAGTTTGATCTGTTCCGTAGAAGCAAAAAATGAGTCGTAGGTGTGATGGTGCGATCGCAGGTGCGGAAAGTGGTTCATTAAGTGAGTTCCGCACCTGCGATGGAAATTCTGCAGGTGCTATACGGCAGAAGCGGGTATTTTACAGCACATGCGGTTTTGGTAGATAGAAAACCCTAGCTCGGGGTTTGTTCTTCATTTTTTTTCGATTTTGGGCTTGAGAAATCGGGAAGGAGGCGATTTTTCAAGGGATTTGAAGGAGCAACATTAGGGTAAGTGATTCTAACCTATAATGGTTTAAATTTTATGAATCTATGATTTTATTTATCATTAATTGAGAAGTTGGACTAGAAATTTGGGAATTTAGGGCTTGAAATTAGAAAGTGAATTTTGAGAATTTGAGTGACCAAATGAAGTTAGATTTTGGTGAATTTGTTATGTATGGACTCGTGAAGGGATAAATATTCTAGTGTTGTTATTTTTATCAAATTCTGAGATGTGGGCCTGGGGGTCGGGTATGGCCAATTTTGGCAATTTTGATTTAATTTGATATTTTTCTCATGGGTCTTGTATTGATGATGTGATACTGATTTTGAATAGATTCGGGATGATTTGAGGCCGAGTCGAGCAGCATGGGCATCACAGAGTAGATTTTCGTCCGGTTTGAGGTAAGTAATGACTGTAAATCTAGTCTTGAGTGTATGAAATCCTGGATTTTTGTAATATTTTAATAAATGAGGTGACGCACATGCTAGGTGGCAAGCGTGTGGGCGTGCACCATTAGGTATTGTGACTTGGTCAGTCCCGTGGCAACTGTAAAGTTGTATATTTTGCAAAATTCCATTCAATATCTATGTGTTTTAGAAATGATTCTATTAACTTAGGTTGAATGCCATGTTTAGGGCCTTGTGCCGTGCTGTTTGGACCCTCAGGGCTATTTTACTACTATCATCAAACTGTTTTGATTCGAAAGCATATCCTCAGTCATGATTTTTACTTGTTTATTGTTTGATTTAGTTTCATTACTCAATTTTTTAAATATATGAAAGTTGTTTGGGCTGAGTTCCCCAGCTTTTAACCGATATGCCTAAGTGGCTTGTGAGGTTGATGATGAGAGAGGCCGAGAGCCTGATGGTGAGGATTACATATAATTATGGATCGGGCTGCACACCATAGTGTTATATATTTATGTATATGGATCGGGCTGCACGCCGTAACAATATATGGATTGGGGTGCACGTCGCAGCGATATTGGGTCGGGCTGCACACTGCAGCATTATAGCGCTTCGGTTGTAGGAGTCCTTCTGCAGTCTGCACACACCAGTGAGCGCAGTCGACTATATATTTATGGATCGGGTTGCCCGCCACTGCGGTTATCATAAGGTAACTATTGAGCGTGAGTTCTGAGTGTGAGCGTTAAAGGATGAGAATTGAGTCACAAGTGACCGAGAGGCTTGCCCGAGGGGCTATATATATATGAGTGATACTTTGCCCGAGGGGCTTGTTTTATGAAATTTCTGTTTTAACTCTTCTTTTATACCGAGCCCCTCTATTGAAAATGTTGAGCAAATATTTTAAACAACTTTTGTTGAAAATAGAAAATTTAAGGATATGTTTGGAATTTAATTGCTGATTTGAACCTTGTTATTTCCGCTAAGGTTTTAATGTTAAGTTTTGCCTTTAAAATTGATTTAAGTTTATTACGGTCAATATTTTGAGTAAAAGGACTCGAAACCATGAATTGACGGTCTCAGATGGTCCGTAGTAAAATATGGGACATGGGTGTATGCCCGAAATTGAATTCCAAGGTCCCTAGACCGATAAATGAATTTTTGAATAAAATTATTAAATTAAAATTGTAATGGTTTTCAGAAATTGAATAATGTTTGATCATGTTGGCATCGGGCCCGTATTTTGGTTCTGGAACCCGGTACAGGTTTATTGGTATTTAAGTAATGTTTGTCAAATTTGGTGTGAAACGGGACTAATTTGACGTGATTCGGACGTCCGGTCGTAAAGATCGAAAACTTGAAGTTTTCTTGAGAATTTCATAAATTTTTATGCTAAACCCATAGTTTTAGATGTTATTTTAGCGATTTAATCGCACGAGCAAGTTTGTGTAATGTGTTAAGACTTGTGTGCATATTTGGTTTGGAGACTCGAGGGCTCGGGTGAGTTTCGGATAGGCTACAGGATATTTTAGACTGAAAATTCTGGTGTTTTTGGCTTTTGTTGTCATCTAGTATAACCTTCTTCGCGATCGTGAAGGAACTCTCGCGAACGCGAATAGTAAATTTGTCCGAGGGGGAACTCCTTCTATGAGAACGCGAGTCATAGGTCACAAACATGGAGCGTTGGGGGAATTACGCTTCACGAACATGAAATGTCGACACGAAGGCCATTTTGGTAGGGACCTGGTAGAGGGGAGAAAATACTCTACGCGAATGCGACGAGCGGTTCACGAACGTGAAGGTCGAGGGGTATACGTTCGCGAAAGCGTATGATATCTCACGAACGTGAAGGCCCTTCTGGCCAATACTTCACGAACGCAACAGGCCTCTCGTGAACATGAAGAAGGTCTGTCCAGTGTTTTAAAAACAGAACCAAAGACGGGATTAGACCAAAATTTTATATTTTCTCCCATAGAATTCAACCTTGGGCGATATTTGAAGTGGGGATTCAATCCCCAAATCATAGATTCGTGTTCTAAGACTCATTTCATTCAATTTCCATCAACACCCATTAGATTTCTAGTCCTAAATCTTGTTCTTTAAGGGTAGAAATTAGGGATTTTGGAAAAATTGGGAATTTTACGAATTTGGAAATTTAGACCTCGATTTATGGTTAGAATCCGAAACTAATCACATATTTGGGCTCGTGGGTGAATGGTTAATCGGGTTTTGGTCCGAACTTTGTGTTTTGACCAAGCGGGACTGGGGTCAATTTTTGACTTTTTGGGAAGAATGTTGGAAAATCTATAATTTCGCCTTAGAATTGGTTTCTTTGGCGTTAATTGATTTCAATAAGTTAATTGTGAATAGATACGAGTGAATTGGGAGTGAAAACTAAGCAAAAAACGGTATTTGAGGCTTGCGTTTGGCCATGGAATCGAGGTAAGTATTGTGGCTAACCGTAGTTTGAGGGATTAGGTATTGTTGCCTTATTTGCTACTCCCTCCATTTCATATTATTTGAGGTAGTTTGACTCGGCATGGAGTTTAAGAAAAAAGAAGAAGGCTTTTGAAAGTTATGGTGTTAAAAGCTTAAGGGGTAAAATATTTATGGTGCCATGCCATTTGTGTGGCTATAAAAGCTTCTCATAAAGGGCAGAAAGGGTAAAAGGAAGAGTTTAAAGTTGAATTATTTTCAAATTTAGAAATGTATCATTTATTTTGGAACATACTAAAATGGAAAGTACCTCATTTAGTTATTAAGTACGACATATAGGTGAGATGACGGGTATCTATACATTGTTGTCGGGTCAAAGCATGCGAGTGAGTCTTATAATTTTGATCATTGAGTTTCTTTATACGTAATAGCCTGCTTAAACTGGTTATCACTTATGTTAAACAAGTCTTCTTATGTATTTCTGGTTTGGATATTGATTGAGTGTTGGCTCAAGTCGAAATTTATGTTGTGAATTTGAATGATGAAATGATGTTAGTTAATTATGATTCCCTTGCCGAGTTGTTATTATTTTTGTTGTTTCTTATGTAGTGAGGAAGAGTGATAAAGCATGAAGGGTGATGCCATACACATTTCTATTATTCATATGGTGAGCTTGAGGGGTAAAGCTTGAAGGGTGATGTCGTGCACGTGTATTTTATTGATTATCTACTAGGTTGAGTGGTAAAGCATGAAGGGTGATGCCATGCACGTTTCTATCATTGATTACCTGGTGAGTATTGAGAGTAAAAGCACGAAGGGTGATGTCGTGCATTTTTTGTTTGATGTGTTTACTTGTTATTAACGGTTAAAGTTTACTAGCTTTTTAAATTCCTCTACTAGTGTGGTTCTTTATTTTGGTACCCCAATAGCATGTTGACCCTTCCCATCAATTTCTTCTTAGCTTCTATTAATTGTTATTTTCTTTGCATATTTTTTAACTGCACAGGTTGATATTATTTATCATGTCCTAGCCTTGTCACTATTTCGCCGAGGTTAGACTTGAAACCTAACAGTACATGGCATCGGTTGTACTGATACTACACTCTGCACTTTCTGTGCAAATCTCGATACTGGACCATATTGATCAGAGTTTGGGTTGCTACATTAAGTCCACAGGAGACCCAAGTTAGATTTGCTGGCGTTCACAGACCGTGGAGTCCCCTTCCCTCTATCTTAGTTCCGGTTTTCTTTCATTTCGAAAAACATATGTATTTTCCTTTAAACCAGTATTTGTACAAATTCTTAGAAGTTCGTGGATTGTGACACCAGATGTTTGGGGTAGTCGTGTGTTAGAGTTTTAAACTGTTATAAATTTCTGCACTTTATATCGGTTTAGTTTTAATTACTATTTTTGTTAATGATAAATGTGTTAGAACTGTATCTGTTGGTTTGCCTTGCATCATCAGTGTTAGGCACCATAACAATCCCGATAGTGGGAAATTCGGGTCGTGACAAATTGGTATCAAAGCACTTGGTTGGCTAGGTCTCACAATTCACGAACAAGCTAGGTAGAGTCTAAGGGATCGATACAGAACGTCTGTGCTTATCCCTAGAGACTGCAAAGTTTAGGAATAACTTTACATTTATTTTTCTCTGTCGTGCAATCTGATTTCTCAATGCTAATTGAACTTCTACTCTATTCTTTCATAGATGGCGAGAACTCGTACCGCTTCATCAGCTGATCAGCAGCCCGAGCCCCCAGTGGCAGCTTCTTTGAGGGGCAGAGGTCGAGGCTGGGATAGGGCTCAGCCCAAAGCTCTAGTAGCAGCACCAGCGGCAAAGCCTCATGTAGAGTTTGATAATGAGGTTCCGGCCCAGACCGTTCTCGTAGGGCCAGCTCAGGTTCACGAGGATTTCATCGCTACCCCGGTACTCTGGGATGCTCGGGTCAGTCTAGTGGGCCTTATAAAGAACGTCACTCAGGCAGGCATACTTCCTGTAGAACCAGCCATCTCTCGGGCTGGGGAGGAGCACAGACTCCCGCTACTCACATTCCGGAGTAGATGGCTCCCTAGTTCCAGACTCCAGTAGCTCAGCCATTTGGGGTAGTTCTGCCAGGTGTTGTAGCACGGACCGTTGATGGATCAGCTATGTCTTCTTATGCTTTGTGGAGATTGAACAGGTTTACCAATCTTTTCACTACTACCTATGACGGTACATCTTCAGAGGATCCCCAGGATTATTTGGACAGTTGTCACGAGGTTCTACGGAACATGGGGATAGTGGATTCCAATGGGGTCTACTTTGCTACATTTTATATGTCAGCTTCTACCAAGAAGTGGTGGAGGGATTATTGTTTGGCCAAACCAGCTTGGTTGTCTGCTTTGACTTGGGACCCGTTCTCTCAGCTATTTCTCAAGCAGTTCCTTCCTGACACTGAAAAAGAGGAGTATCGTAGGTGGTTCGAGCATCCTCACCAGGGTTCTATGACCGTAACCCAGTACGAGACTAGGTTTATTGATTTAGATCTTCATGCTCTTCTTATACTCCCCATCGAGAGAAAGAGAGGATGAGGATTTTTATTGAAGGAATCACTCAGACTATCGGATTGTAGATGGCTAAGGAGTTGGGGAATGAGATTTCTTTTCAGAATGCGACCATATGGCTAGGCGAGTCGAGATGGTTCTGACTCAGGGAAGTGGTCAGGGGTTAGATAAGAGGCTTATCATTCTAGCAGGTTCAGTGGTGCCTCATCTGGAGTCAGGGATTCTTTTGGTAGGGGCCATCCTCCCATGCCGTTTCATTCAGCACTTCAGGCTTCTCATGGTGCTCTAGGTGGCCATGGCCATCATATGCAGTATTCTGATAAGCTACCCTATAGTGCACCACAAGCTCCTATAAGTGCACCTCCACTCTAGAGTTTTCAGGCTGGTTACTTAGGCCATCAAGGTCAGTTTCAGGGTCAGCAGTCTCAGCAGCCGAGGTCTTGTTATACTTGTGGTGATCCGAGGCATATTGCTAGATTTTTCCCTCGAGCATCCAGCAGTTCTCAGCATCAGGGTTCTCGTGCCATAATTCTGGAACCGGGTGTTCCATTGCCCGCTTAGCAATCTAGGGGTAGAGATCAGGCAGCCAAGAGGTTAAGGTTCTAGAGGTAGAGGTCAGGCCGTTTGAGGTGGAGGTCATCAAGTAGAAGGCCATCCAAGGAATGTAGTTTAGAGTGGTAGGGCTCGGCCTCAATGTTATGCTATTCCACCTTGCTTTATAAAGGCTTTATTCGGCCTAGTGTCTCACCCTGGGGTGCGCTGACATTGTTTGTTAAGAAGAAGGATGGATCGATGAGGATGTTTATAAATTATCGACAGTTGAACAAAGTCACCATCAAGAAGAAGTACCCATTACCGAGGATTGATAATTTGTTTGATCAGCTTCAGGGTGCAAAAGTATTTTTGAAGATTGATTTGAGATTTGGCTACCATCAGTTGTGGAGGGGTTTTCATCCATAGCAACCCCGATGACCAGGTTGTCCTAGAAGGGTGCCCCGTTCAGGTGGTCGGACGAGTGTGAGGCGAGCTTTCAGAAGCTCAAGACAGCTTTGACTAAAACACCGGTGTTGGTGTTGCCCACGGGTTCAGGGCTCTACAAAGTATATTGTGACGCACCTCGTATTGGAAGCGGTGTTGTGTTAATGCAGAATGGCAAGGTTATTGTATATGCTTCGTGGCATTTGAAGATTCACAAGACAAATTATCCATTTCATGATTTGGAGCAAGCAGCCATTGTATACGCGCTGAAGATTTGGAGGCATTATTTATATGGCATGTCATGTGAGGTATTCATAGATCATAATATTTTGAATTATTTGTTCAAGCAGAAGGAGCTCAATTTGAGGCAGAGAAGGTGGTTGGAGCTATTGAAAGACTATTATACCACTATCTTGTATCATCTCGGGAAGACCAATATGGTGGCGATGCTTTGAGTAAGAAGTCGGCTAGTATGGGTAGCCTTGCATATATTCCAGTCGGGCAGAAACTACTTGATTTGGATGTTAAGGCTTTGGCCAATCAGTTTGTGAGGTTGGATGTTTCTGAGCCCAGCCGTGTTCTAGCTTGTACAGTCGCTTGGTCTTTATTACTTAAGCATATCAGAGATGGGCAGTATGATGATACTCATTTGCATGTCCTTAGGGACACAGTGTAGCACGGAGGTCCCAAGCAGGTTACAAGGTGAGATGATGGAGTTTTCAGGATGCAGGGTCGAGTTTGTGTGACTAATGTGGATGGACTTCGTGAGTTGATTCAAGAGGAGGCACATAGTTCCCGATATTCTATTCATCCGGGCGCCGCCAAGATGTATCATGACTTGCGGTAGCGTTATTGGTGGAGAAGGATGAAGAAGGATATTGTTGCATATGTAGCTTAGTTTTTGAATTGTCAGCAGGTAAAGTACGAGCATCATAGACCTAGTGGTTTGCTTCAGAAGATTGAGATCCCAGAGTGGAAGTTAGAGCGTATAACTATGGATTTTGTTGTTGAACTTCTACGAACTCAAAGGAAGTTTGATGCAGTATGGGTTGTTGTTGATAGGATGACCAAGTCAGCGCATTTCATTGCTGTGAAAATTTCCTATTCTTCAGAACGATTAACTGAGATCTATATCCAGTAGATTGTTCGTCTTTATGGTATGCCCGTGTATATTATTTCTGGACGGGGTATGCAGTTTACCTCGCTTTTCTAAAGGGCAGTATAGTGTGAGTTGGGTACACGGGTTGAGTTGAACACAATATTTCATTCTTAGACGAACAGACAGTCCGAGTGTACTATTCAAAATTTTGGAGGATATGCTTTGTGCCTGTGTTGTTGAATTTGGAGGTTCTTGGGATCAGTTCTTACCATTAGCGGAGTTTGCCTATAACAATAGTTATTAGTCGAGCATCCAGATGGCTCCCTATGAGGCGTTGTATAGTAAACTGTGTCGATTGCCAATTGGGTGGTTTGAGCTGGGGGGGGGGGTGGCTCAGTTGTTGGGTAGAGATTTTGTACAAGATGCTTTTGATAAGGTTAAGATCATTCATGCTAGGCTTCGTAAAGACCAGTCCAAGCAAAAACGTTTTGCCAACAGTAAGTTTCGTGAAATGTCATTCATGGTCAGAGAGCGAGTGTTGCTTCGAGCGTCGCCCATGAAGGGCATGATGAGATTTGGGAAGAAGGGCAAGCTAAGCCCTAGGTTCGTCAGGCCTTTTCAGATCCTTGATCATGTGGGAGAGGAGGCTTACAGACTTGTGTTGCCGCTGGTTTTATCAGTTGTGCATCTAGTGTTTCATATGTCCATGCTACGAAAGTATTGCGGCGATTCATCCCACGTGTTAGACTTCAGCACTGTTTAGTTGGACAAGGATTTGACCTACAAGGAGGAGCCGATAGCTATTCTAGACTTGCGGGTTTGACAGTTGATATCGAAGAGTTACCCTTCGGTTCCTGTGCAGTGGAGAGGTTAGTATGTTGAGGCAGCAACCTGGGAGCCCGAGACCAATATGCGCAGCAGATATCCACTTCTTTTCACTAGCTTAGGTACTTTTCTATGTCCGC
Source organism: Nicotiana glauca (assembly GCA_026770625.1). Taxonomy (NCBI): domain Eukaryota; kingdom Viridiplantae; phylum Streptophyta; class Magnoliopsida; order Solanales; family Solanaceae; genus Nicotiana; species Nicotiana glauca. The sequence continues at coordinate 42,930 of MU743722.1, read as the reverse complement.
TCGAGGATGAACGATTATTTTAGAGGTGGAGAATGCGATGACCCAAAAGGTCATCTCATGTTTTAGAACCCAAATCGCGGTTCCGAGGCCTTCAAACCCTTATTTTCATTCTCCTCAATTTGCGTGCGCAGTTCGAGTGCATTTTCGGTAAGCCTTATGTGAAAATTTTAAAAAAGTATTAATTTTATCCTTTAAAATGATATTAAGTTGACATCGATGAACAATTAGATTAAAAGGATGGAGACCCAATGAATTGATGGTCCCGGATGGTCTATAGTAAAATATGAGACATGGGCATATGCCCGGAATTGAATTCCGAGATCCCCAGCCCGAGAAATGAATTTTTGATTAAAATTGTTAAACTGAAAATATAATGGGTTTTACAAATTGAACAATGTTGATATTGGTGTCGGGCCCGTATTTTGGTTTCGAAGCCCGGTACAGGTTTAATATGGTATTTAAGTCATGTCTGTGAAATTTGGTGCAAAACGGGACAGATTTGATGTGATTCAGACGTCAAGTTGTAAAGATAGAAAACTTTAAGTGTTCTTGAGAATTTCATGGATTTTGATGCTAAATCCGCAGTTTTAGATGTTATTTTAGCAATTTGATCGCACGAGCAAATTCGTATGATGTGTTAAGACGTGTGTATATTTGGCCTGGAGCCCCGAGGGCTAGGGTGAGTTTCGAATAGGATACAGGATATTTTAGGCTGGAAAATTCAGGTGTTTTTGGCTTCTGCTATCATCTGCTATATCCTTCTTCGCGTTCTCGAAGGAACTCTCACAAACGTGAAGAGTAAATTTGTCTAAGCGAGAAGTCTTTCTGGGAGAACGCGATGCATAGGTTGCAAACAAGGAGCATTGGGGGCATTACACTTCGCGAGCACGACCTGACTATCTCGAACGCGAAGACCGTTTTTGCAGGGACTTGGTGGATGGGAGAAAATTCTCTAAGCGAAAGAGGCAAGCGGCTCGCGAACGTGAAGTTTGGGGGCTATACCTTCACGAACGCGAACAGTATCTTGCGAACGCAAAGGCCCTTCTGGTCAATGCTTTGCGAACGTGAAGAAGGCTTGTCCAATGTTTTAAAAACATAACCAAAGACAGGATTAGACCAAAATATCATATTTTCCTCCATAGAACTCGACCTTGGGCAATTTTTTTTAAGTGGGGATTCAACACCAGATCATAGGTTCGTGTTCTAAGACTCATTTCTTTCAATTTCCATCAACGCCCAATAGATTTTTAGGCATAAATCTTGTTCTTTAAGGGTAGAAAATAGGGATTTTGGGAAAATTGAGGATTTTACAAATTTGGGAATTTAGACCTCGTTTTAGGGTTGGATTCTGAAACGATTTACATATTTGGGCTAGTAGGTGAATGGGTAATCGGGTTTTAGTCCGCACGTTGAGTTTTGTACAAGCGAGCTCGGGGTTGATTTTTGACTTTTTGGGGAAAATGTTGGAAAATCTATAATTTTGCATTATAATTGGTTTCTTTGGCATTAATTGATGTTAATAAGTTAATTATGAATAGATATGAGCGGATTAGAAGTTGAAACTAATGGGAAAAGCAGTATTTGAGGCTTGAGTTTGGTCGTGGAATCGAGGTAAGTGCTGTGGCTAACCTTAGCTTGAGATATTAGGTATTGTTGCCTTATTTACTACATGTTTAGTTGTTAAGTACGACATATAGATGAGGTAACGAGTATCTATACGTTATTGTCGGGTCAAAGCATGAGAGTGAGTCTTATACTTGTGATCGTTGTGTTTCTTTATATGTATTGTTCCTGCTTAAACTGGTTATTATTCATGTTAAACAAGTCTTCTTATGTATTCCTTATTTGGATATTGGTTGAGTGTTGGCTCAAGTTGAAATTTATTTTGTGAAGTTGAATGATGAAATGAAGTTAGTTAATTATGATGCCTTTGTTGGGTTGTTATTTTTTCTGTTGTTTCTTATGTGGTGAGGAAGAGTGATTAACGCACGAAGGTTGATGTCGTGCACATTTCTATTTTTCATATGGCAAGGTTGAGTGGTAAAGCACGAAGGGTGATGTCGTGCACGTGTCTTTTATTGATTATCTGGTGAACTTGAGTGCTAAAGCACGAAAGGTGATGTCGTACACGTTTCTATTATTGACTACCTGGTAAGGACTGAGAATAAAATCACGAAGGGTGAAGCCATGAATTTTCTGTTTGGTGTGTTTACTTGTTATTATCGGTTCAAATTGCACTAGCTATTTAAGTTTCTCTACTGATGTGTTTCTTTATTTTAGTAACCCCATAGCATGTTGCTCCTTCTCATTAATTTCTGCTTATCTTCTATTAATTGTTATTTTGTTAGCATATTGTTTAACTGCACAGGTTTATATTATTTCTCATGTCCTAGCCTCATCACTACATCGCCGAGGTTAGGCTCGGCACTTACCAGTACATGGGATTGGTTGTACTGATAGTACACTCTGCACTTTGTGTGTAGATACTGGTACTGGACCATACGGATCAGAGTTTGGGTTGTTGCCTTCAGTCCAAGGGAGACCCAAGGTAGATCTACCAGCATTCACAGACCCTGGAGTCCCCTTCATACTATCTTAGTTCCTGTTTTCTTTCATTTCGAAAAAAAACTGTATTTTCCTTTAAACTAGTGTTTGTATTAATTCTTAGATGTTTGTGGATTGTGACACCAGATCTTTGGGGTAGTCGTGTATAAGAGTTTTAAACTGTTATAAATTTCCGCATTTCATATCCATTTAGTTTTAATTACAATTAATTATTGTTTTGGTTATTGATTAATATGTTACAACTATATCTATTTGCTTGCCTAGAATCATCAGAGTTAGGGACCATCACGATCCCGATAGTGGGAAATCCGAGTCGAGACAAGTTGGTATCAGAGCACTTGGTTGCCTAGGTCTCATAATTCATGAACAAGCTAGGTAGAGTCTTAGGGATCGGTACGGAGACGTTTGTGGTTATTCCCTAGAGGCTATGGAGTTTAGGAATAACTTCACATCTATTCTTCTCTATCATGAAATTTAATTTCTCAATGATAATTGAACTTCTACTCAATTCTTTCGTACATGGAGAGAACATGCACCGCTTCATCATCTGATCAGCAGCCCGAGCCCCCAATGGTTAATCCTAACGAGGGGCAGAGGACGAGGCCGAGGTCATGCTAGAGGCCGAGACATGGGAATAGCTCAGCCCAAAGCTTGAACAGCAGCACCAGCGGTGCAGCCTCAGGTAGATTTTGTGATGAGGTTCTGGCCAGACTGTTCTAGCAGGTCTAGCTCATGTTCTAGAGGGGTTCATCGCTACCTTAGTAATCCAGGATGTTATAGTCTGTCTAGTGGTCTTATGGAGAGTGTCATTGAGGCAGGCATACTTCCTGTAGAACCAGCCGTCTCTCGGGCTGAGAGAGGATCACAGACTCCCGCTACTCACACTCTGGAGTAGATAGCTCCCCAGTTTCAGACTCTTATAGCTCAGCCAATTAGGGTAGTTCTGCTGGGTGTTGTAGCACAGACCGGTGATGGATCAGCTATGTCTTCTGATGCTTTGTTGAGATTGGATATTTTTACCAAGCTTTTCACTAATAACTATGGCGGTACATCTTCAGAGGATCCCTAGGATTATTTGGACATTTGTCATAAGGTTCTATACAACATTGGGATAGTGGAGACGAACGGGGTCGACTTTGTTGCATTTTGTCTATAGGTTCTGCCAAGAAGTGGTGGAGGGATTATTGTATGGCCAAACCAGCTGGGTCGCCTGCTTTGACTTGGGACCAGTTCTCTTAATTATTTCTCGAGAAATTCCTTCCTGACACATAGAGAGAGGAGTACCACAGGCGGTTCGAGCATCTTCAATAGGGTTTTATGACTGTCACCCAGTACAAGACTAGGTTTATTGATTTGGCTAGTCATGCTCTTCTTTTACTCACCACCGAGAGAGAAAGGGTGAGGAGGTTTATTAAGGGACTCGCTCAGCTTATCAGATTGCATACAACTAAGGAGTTAGGGAGCGAGATTTCTTTTCAAGACGCGGCCAATGTGGCTGGGAGAGTTGAGATGGTTCTACCTCAGGGGAGTTGTCAGAGGACGGATAAGAAGCCTCATCATTCTAGCAAGTTCAGTCGTTCCTCGTCTTGACTCAGGGATTCTTTGTGTAAGGGCTATCATCCCAGGCCGTTTCATTCAGCACTTCAGGGTTCTCACGGTGCTCCAAGTGTCTGTGGCCATCGTATGCAGTATTCTGATCAGCTACCCTACAGTGCACCACCAGCTCCTATCAGTGCACCTCCACTCCTAAGTTTTCAAGGTAGTTACTCAGGCCATCAGGGTCAGTTTCAGGGTTAGTAGTCTCAGTAGCCAAGGCCTTGTTATACTTGTGGCGATCCGAGGCATATTTCTAGATTTTGCCCTTGAGCATCGAGCAGTTCTCAGCATTAGGGTTCTTTTCCATGGTTACGACATTGGGTGTTCCACCTCCTACTTAGTCAGCTAGGGGTAGGGGTTAGGTAGCCAGAGGTGGAGGTCGAGGTATTAGAGGTGAATGTCAGGCTGTTAGAGGTGGAGGCCAGCCAATAGGAGGCCATCCAAAGATGTAGTTCAGAGTGATGGGGCCCAGCCCCGACGTTATGCTATTCCAGCCAGGCTTGAGGCTGAGTCCTCCGATAGAGTTATCACATGTATGGTTTCAGTTTGCAGTAGAGATGCTTCGGTTCTATTCGATCCAAGGTCTACATACTCCTGTGTGTCTTCTTATTTTTCTCCATATTTGGTTGTGCCCTATGATATTATGAGTGCTCCCGTGTATGTGTCCATGCTAGTAGGGGATTCTATTATTGTATATCATGTGTACCACTCATGTGTGGTTGATATTGGGGGTCTTAAGACTAGTGTAGATCTCCTACTTCTCGATATGGTTAACTTCAATGTTATTTTGGGGATGGATTGGTCGTCACATTATCATGCTATATTGGACAGCCATGCCAAGACTATGACTTTAGATTTTCCAGGGTTTCCTCGGTTGGAGAGGAGGACTCCTGGTCATTCTGTCAGTAGGGTAATTTCTTATATGAACGCTCAGCTTATGGTCGAGAAGGGATTCTTGGCTTATTTGGCTTATGTTCGTGATTATAGTGTTGAGGTTCCTTCTATTGATTCTGTTCTAGTTGTTTGGGAGTTTCTAGAGTTATTTCCTGCAGACATGCCCGGGATGCCACCTAACAGGGATATTGACTTTTGCATTGATTTGGCTTTAGGCACTCAGCCCATTTCTTTTCTGCCGTATCGTATGGCCCCGCCATAGTTGAAAGATTTGAAAGAACAATTTCAAGGCTTTCTTGATAAAGGCTTTATTAGGCCTAGTGTCCTGCCCTGGGGTGCGCTGGTGTTCTTTGTTAAGAAGAAGGACGGATCAATAAAGATGTGCATAGATTATCGGTAGTTGAACAAAGTCACCATCAAGAACAAGTACCTATTGTCGAGGATTGATGATTTGTATGATAAACTTCGGGGTGCCAAGGTATTTTTGAAAATTGATTTGAGATTTGGCTACCATCAGTTGAGGATTAGGGCATCTGGTGACACTAAAATAAATTGTCACACTTGGTACAGGCATTATGAGTTTCTAGTGATGTTATTTGGATTGGTAAATGCCCCAGCAACATTTTTGGATTTGATAAATTGAGTGTTCAAGCCCTATCTGGATTCCTTTGTGATTTTTTTCATTGATGATATCTTGATCTACTTCCGTAACCGAGAGGAGCACGAGCAACATCTCCAGATGTTCTTTAGACTCTAAGAGATAGCCAGTTATGAGCTAAGCTTTCAAAATGTGAATTTTAGTTGAGTTCTGTGGATTTCTTGGGTTATATTATATCAGCAGAGGGTATTCAGGTGGATGCTAAGAAGGCTGAGGCAGTCAAGGACTAGCCTAGACCCACATCAGCTACGGATATCTGGAGTTTCTTGGGTTTGGCAGGTTACTTCTGTCTGTTTGTGGAGGGGTTTCATCCATAGCAGCCTTGATGACCACGTTGACCCAGAAGTGTTCCCCATTTAGGTGGTTGGACCAGTGTGAGGCGAGCTTTTAGAAGCTCTAGATGGATTTGACTACGGCGCCGGTGTTGGTGTTACCTACGGGTTCAGGGCCCTATATAGTATATTGTAACGCATCTCGTATTGGACTTGGTGCTGTGTTGATGCAGAATGGAAAGGATATTACATATACTTTACGATAGTTGAAGATTCACGAGAAAAATTATCCAGTTCATGATTTGGATCTAGCAGTCATTGTACACATGCAGAAAATTTGGAGGCATTATTTGTATGACATGTGAGGTATTCACGCATCATAAGAGTTTGCATTATTAGTTCAGGAAGAAGGAGCTCAATTTGAGGTAGAGAAAGTCGTTGGAGCTATTGAAAGCCTATGATATCACCATCTTGTATAATCACGGGAAGGCCAATGTGGTGATCGATGCTTTGAGTAGGAAGTCGGCTAGCATGGGTAGCCTTGTATATATTCTAGTCGGTGAGAGATGGCTTGCTTTGGATGTTCAGGCTTTGGCCAATCATTTCGTGAGGTTGGATATTTTTTAGCCTAGCCGTGTTCTAGCTTGTACAATCACTCGGTCTTTATTATTTGAGAGTATCAGAGATCGGAAGTATGATAGTTCTCATTTTCTTCTCCTTAGGGACACAGTCCCGCACAGAGGTGCCAAGCAGGTTACAGGTTGAGATGATGGAGTTTTCAGGATGTAGGGTTGAGTTTGTGTGACTAATGTGGAATGACTTCATGAGTTTATTCTAGAGGATGCTCATAGTTCCCGATATTCTATTCATCCGGGCGCTTCCAAGATGTATCAGGCCTTACGGCAGCATTTTTGGTGGAGGAGGATGAAGAAAGATATTGTTGCATATGTAGCTCGGTGTTTGAATTGACAGCAGGTAAAGTACGAGCATTAGAGACCTGGTGGTTTTCTTCAAAAGATTGAGATCCCTGAGTGGAAGTTGGAGCGTATAACTGTGGATTTTGTTGTTGGACTCCCACGAACTCAAAGGAGGTTCGATGCAGTATGGGTTATTATTGAAAGGCTGACTAAGTCAACGCATTTCATTCCTATGGCAGTTTCCTATTCTTCAGAGCGGTTAGCCGAGATCTATATCCGAGAGATTGTTCGTCTTCATGGTGTGCCTGTGTCTATCATTTCTGACCGAGGTACGCATTTTACCTCGCCTTTCTGGAGGGCAGTATAGTGTGAGTTGGGTACGCAGGTCGAGTTGAGCATAACATTTCATCCTCAAACAAACGAATAGTCTGAGAGTACTATTCAAATTTTAGAGGATATGCTCTGTGCATGTGCTATTGACTTTGGAGGTTCTTGGGATAAATTCTTTCCATTAGCGGAGTTTTCCTATAATAACAGTTATTAGTCGAGCGTCCAGATGGCTCCCTATGAGGCGTTGTTGTTGATAACCAATTTTTTCCACCTGCGGATTGGGGACCACATGTGCGATGTCTCTAGTGTGAGCTGCGAGCCGCAGATACGGACGTTATGGAGTTTGGTCTGTTATGCAGAAGTGGACGATGAGTCGCAGGTGCGCACCGTAGGTGCGACTATATGACCGCAGATTCAGAAAGTGGTTCATTAAGTGGCTTCCACACCTGCGATGGATATTCCGCAGGTGCTGTACTGCAGAAGCGAGTATTTGACCGCAGGTGCGGTTTTGCTAGACAGAAAACCCTAGCTCGGGGTTTGTTCTTCATCTTTTTTCGTTTTTGGGCTTAAGAACTCGAGAAAGAAGCGATTTTCAAGGGATTTGAAGGAGCAACATTGGGGTATGTGATTCTAACCTATAATGGTTTAAATTTCATGAATCTGTGATTTTATTCATCATCTAATTGAGAACTTGGACTAGAAATTTGGGAATTTAGGACTTGAAATTGGAGAGTGGATTTTGAGAACTTGAGTGACCAAATGGAGTTAGATTTTTGGTAAATTTGGTATGTATGGACTCGTGAGATGATAAGGATTCTACTATTGTGATTTTTATCGAGTTTCGAGATGTAGGTGTCCCGACCCAAATCGATGGGCCGCTACGGGCACCCGCTACCTTACTCAATCGAGTACCAATATAACATATCATTATATACACATGACATACGGGCCTAATAGGCCAACATGATCCTTTATAAATTCAAAACATAGGCCGACCAGGGCATACAATCTTTTATATACACTGTTATGCCCGATTTTAACACAGGTCAAATTAGAGTACAACATATTGGTAAATTCGAAGTTTAATTAACTAAGAGAGTCGCCACCTAATTGATTAAGGGTGAATTAGGAAATAAATTTTTAACTAAGTAATGCTTAAAGTTAACTCTATTTTATGGTGTGCTTAACCTTAAGATATGAGTATGTTCTAATTATCTCAAAAGGAAGGGGTAAGACTCCTTTTAAGATCCGTTAAAAATGATTAACCGGCCAAATTTAGATTAATTAATTTAGAGAATAATTAGCATATGAAAAAGTTACTATGCGAAAAAAATCTTTAATTTATTAAAGATTGTTATTATTATTTGTTTTTCAAAAAGGATAAGTAATCGTAAATTCTGTTTGAAAGCGTTAGTCAGGGAAAAGGCTCTCAAGAACCAATCAAGAATAAATTTAGTCAAAAAAAAAATTTGATTCTTCTATTTAGACTCGAACCCGTTTGAACTAGGAATCTGATGTTATCAAAAATCTAAATTTTGAAAAGATAACATTAAAGAAAGATCAAAATTCTCTTTAAAAATATAATAAACTGATTAAGAAATATTTTAGTTGATTTAATATAGCTAAAGTAAACTAAATACTGAATCTATACCCTCAAAGCCGATGCCATATTTTATATTAATAGACAGAGATTTTATTACTACTCGAATTTAAAGTCTACTACCCAGATTTAGACTTGGTAGTGATAAAATAAATAATCACAGCATACATAAAATGCAGGTCACCAGAAAGTGTATCTTAAGCAAAAACAAAAATAAGATAGAATAATAAATAATCTTCTATCCAATTTAGGAAGAAGAAATCCTGCGGTTATGCTATTGGAGGAAGCTACGAGAGAGTAGTGCTTGGTTTGGCTTCGGCAGTGGTAGAGTCTCGCTTGAGACTCTTTGCTGCTCCGGTATATATAACATGCAAAGAAAAAGGAAGTAAAAGATTAGGGAAATAATTATTAAAGGCAATACAAGTATTAAGATTCGAGTTACACCACAACTGCAATAGAGCAAGTTATTCGCGTAAAATAGTTACAACGAAGAGCAATACTTCAAATATTTCTTAGATCAACTTGTAAATTATTTTACCAAACACAATCTGAACATTATCCTTTAACGGTATTAAGAAAATCAGAAACAAGGATATGCACCACACCTAAAGGTGATGTGAACGTGCTTCTTCTCTTAAAATCCGAATAGATAACAATCAATCTTTTAAATGTTTCTTCTTTAAGTTGTACTAACATAATCCTATTAATATTATTTTAATGGTAGTCTATGCGTAAATTTTATTAAAGAATGGTTTCTAAAAGAACTCTTTGCTAAATAACGGGATATCCAACTAAACAATAAGACAGTTAATATTCTAACCTCATGCTCTGTATGACACTTAAACTAGAGAAATAATAAACCTTGCGGTCAAATTTTGCTCATGGAAAAGAGTATCTACCATGAGTCTTAACACATACAACAACGAGAAATGTCCTAATTTAACCAACGAAGCAAAAGCTTTTAAAAGGAAGGTCATGGTGTTTAAGGCAAAGTATATGGTTAACAGCTAAAGCAGTAGCCAACAGAAAGGTCGCAACTTATTTTAAGCTCAATCTCAGCTACTGATTTATGTAAGCATGAAGGAAGGGATATGTTTTAAAGTTAATTATGCATTATTTAAACCTGTTGACATGGTTCTTATTAGACTACGAGAAAGCTTCATACGCGGTTATAAATTTCTATGTGTCAGCACAAAGCATCTTTTATTTTATACTGCATCAAGATTTGTAAAATGGTGAACTAGACTATGACTATGGGCTCCAAGTCAATGTTAGTCAAATGGATAAATACTTCAAAGAAATCTGGAGCATAACGTATTCATTCAAAATGGTGACTTTTATAAGCGCGATACCTAATGGCGTCTATTAAAGAGATCTTAAGTCATGGCTTCTAGATATGATTTTGAAACACAAAGAGAGTGCAGAAACTACATCTTTAAACTCAAAAGTGTGAAAGCAAAATATGTTGACCTAAGGCATGCTGCTGGGTAAGAAAAAAATAAATAATAATTCTAAGACTTAACTACAATAAAAAACCAAGGTAGATTATGGCATTTAAAACAAAAAGCTACAGAATAAAGACTAATACAATCAGCTGATGAATCTATTCTTATAAGTACATTAATATAAGCATTATTTGGTTCATATTTTATAAAACATGAAACATAGGAACTTCATGACTTTTACTCACCAAGGATCTCTAAATCAAAATTTCTATAAACCAAAAGCTATAGCTCATGACATCAAACAAAACAAACACTCGTTGCAGATCTTTAAATAAAAGTATGAAAAGAAAATATTTTAGAGCCGCTGACCTTTGTGCGGGAAGTGAACTAGGGCGCGCGTCAAGCAGATCTAATAGACTCTAGCTTCGAACTAGGGCTCGAGCTTGCAACCACGAACTTTACAAGCTCTGAAAAGTGCAAACAAAATGCCTCTGTTATAGCCAAGAGAAACAAAGGCGGTGCAACCAAGGATTTTTTAGAGTATTTTTTTAAGAGTAAAGTTGTTTAAAAAAAAATAGAGACGGCGTCGTTCCAGAAGTGGTCTCAAGTTAATCCCAAACATCAGTATTTATAGGAGGACCAGCTAGGGTATACTAGTGTAATGACCCGACCGGCCGTTTTGAGTCTAGCGCGTCGTTCAGCAGTTCGAGGCCATGAGCAGCTTCAATTCAGGCATTTTGACTTGTACGTGTGGTCGGAATTAAATTTCGAGAAGTTCGGAATTGTCTTGGAGAGGAAACTCTCATTTCGGAAGCTTTAAGTTGAGAGAATTGACTAGGATTGGATTTTAGATTAAACGACCTCGAAATCGGGATTCGAAAGTTCCAACATGTTTGTATGACGATTTCGGACTTAGGCGTATGCCCGGATCGGGTTTTGGGGGACCCGGGAGTATTTTGGCGCATATTGTGGAAGTTAGCATTTTGGAAGATATTTTATAAGATTAGGTTGAAATGCATTTTAGTGTTATTGATATCCTTTTGGGATTCCGAGTCTGGGAGTAGCTTCGTATGGTGATTTTGGAGTTGGGATCGCAATCGGAAGTGAATTCAGATGTCCGTAGAGCATTTTGGAGACATTTAGCTAAGGATAGAAATTTGAAGGTTTTTGAGAGGTTTGACCGGAGGTGGACTTTTTGATATCGGGGCCGGAATCTGATTTCGAAAGTTGGAGTAGGTCTGTAATGTCGAATATAACTTGTGCGCAGAATTTGAAGTCAATCGGACGTGATTTGATAGGTTTAAACATCGAAAGTAGAAGTTTCAAATTCTAGAGTTCATAAAGCTTGGATTGGAGGTCAATTATTGATTTTAGCGTTGTTTGATATGATTTGAGGCCTCGAGCAAGCTCGTAATGTGTTTTGGGACTGGTTGGTATGATTGGTTGTGGTCCCGGGGGCCTGGGGTGGATTCCGGGAGGTTAACGAATCAAAAATAAAATTTTGGAAATAGCTGAAGGGGTCTGGTTGCTGGTATAACCGCTTCTGCGGAAAGTTAACCGCAGAAGCGGCCCCATAGAAGCAAGGAATTGAACCGCAGAAGCGGTTGGGCGTGAAGAGAGATAGACCGCGGTTGTGATCGTTTTGCCGCAGATGCGGTCCGAGAGGGCGCAGAAGCGGAAAAAGGGAAGCTTGGAGGAAACTGCAGAAGCGGTAGGATGGCTCGCACCTGCGGAACCACAGAAGCGGTTGTCGACGCCCCCCTTTTTCTAAGGCAAAATCGGGTTTACGACATTATGGACAAAACAACTCTCATTCCCTTTTGAGGAATTGGGTTATGGAATTTGAAGAGTCGCCACCTAATGATTATAGTGCATTAGGACACTTTAAAGAAAAAGAAGAAGATTTTTTGAACAAAAACCAGAGTTCGGGTAAGGGTTTGAGATTATCTCGAGGGAAAGGTGTTAGGCACCCCTCAAGATCCACTAATGTGGTTCTCGGCCATGCTTAATTGTGACTTTAAGAAGAGTAGAAAGAAACACATAAAATTTGCATATAGTAGTTACAAACAAAATTTAAAATTTTAGAAAGGAAGGGAAAGGACATAAGTGATTTTAAAAGAGAAGGATTAATTGGAACATAAATTTAAGAAAAAAACATTATACAAGTAAAGAAAAGGGGAAAGAGGTCCTAGGTTTAAATACAATATGGATCACATCGGTACAATACCCAGCAATCACTCCTCAAAGAGGGGTCGCACGAGATATTAGCGCACCGGTCATCATATCCATATTCTACCCTTCCCGCCCCGTAGAGGTTATTTAAACGTGTGGATTGGTCACGAATGCTTATCGCATGCTATTACCCGTCCCATAATATAGGTCCTAGAGGGTATTTAGGACCACTATTCCTATAGGGTAAGAACTAGGCTGAACCCTTAGGTTTAAAGGTCAAAATGCTAAGCGCCATACAAAACAAATAGGTCTTCACTTAAAAGAATCATATAAAAAGCATGTAAATGGCTCAAACATCCCTCCATATATAGGCATATAATTAGCACGTCTCAAACACATTTAAGGTCTAAAGAAATGAGACTTTAAAAGCTGGAATGTCGAAAGATAGGTTATAATAGGAGCAGAAAACTTAACCAGAATTTAAAAAAAAAAAAAACTTGGTCGAAAATTTTCGCATTTGAGAAAATGGCAGTAAATGTACAACAGTTTAGGAATCAGTAGGAAAACACTTTACAACGCACTTGAAAATGTATAATAAACTATAACGGATGTAGCATTCCGCTAAGAGCAAAAAGTAGCATAGTTTCGGATGGGAGAGTTAGAAACGTATAGCACATATGCAAAACCATTCAGGATTTCAGAAATGTAAAAAGTGAGAGAGCAGTAGGTATTAGTGTTAAAATATACCTTTGAAAAAAAATTACAGAAGATGTTTAAGGACATAGTATTCTAATAAGTTTTAGAAAATAGTAGTCCAATTTTGGACTGAAAAGGTAACTTAGTAGAAAACATATAGACGTGATAAAAAATGAGACTGGAGTTTAGTAGGAAAACCAAGCGGACTTCAGAGAGGTGAAAAATGAGAAAAAAGTTCAGACAATCAAAAAGGGTTGTATAGTCTAAAAATAGGCGGAAATTTATTAGGTCATAAATCTTGCCTAGGCGTTATATATATTGCCTAATTGCATGCTTGATTTTCAGTTTTAAGAGAAACTGTTAGCCAGACTTATGTTGTTAATGAAGTTAGTGAGGCATTCAACAGTTGCAAATAGAGCCCTACGTATATGATATCTAATGCACATTAAGGTCCTAAAACATGGTATCTAAATGCAATAGCAGTAACTTGTTGGTTATTAACTGATTATGGTTAGAAAGTAAATAACAAGCTGAAAGTAAAAGAGCCTAAAAACAGGATTTCTAGCCATGTGAGATGCATGTCCTAGACATGATGTCTATTACACAAATAAGAAAAACCCTACAAGCATGTTTTCTACCCGTACCCCTTAAACTAAGCATGCATAGTCCCCCCATTTCACTATAAACCCCAATCATTCGTTACAAATTATTACAAACCAAGGTAATTAAATTACAGTAGTGAAGAAAAAAAAAGTAAGAAGTTACTCTATAGGGAGCCTTCAACCAGGCCCAAGTCTCCAACCTCACTTCCTTCGAGTTTCACAGCCTTTACCAAGGTTTGGGTGCGGCAAAGCTCCCTAAGGGCCCATTGGGGCCCTTGGCCAATACCAGGCACCCAAATAGATTAACATTGAATCAGTGCAAGTGTGGAATTACCAGCCTTGTGCATCGAAGTTCAGTGGGTACTCAAGGTACCCAAAGCAATGCTTACACCAAGGGGGTAGAACCTAAATTCTAGGAGTAGTGAGATTGTGATAGAGTTTTAAAGAGATTGAGTTGAAAAACAGTTTGAAAGAGGGTCCATAGAGAAACAGTTTTGAGAGAAAAGCAACAGAAGATATAATATCAGGCAAGCACAAATAGGGGCAGAGGACATGGGGACAAGTAACTCACAAGTGAGAATACAGTTACAAGCACTTCAGAACTTAAACAATCAAGAAGGTTTCAAACATCATGAGATTGATAGATACCAGACAGATTCGCACATCAGGAAGAGATTCAGGGCTACTTAGTGGCTAAGAGGGTCCTGAATAACATGCTAATAAATGTACTGGGGTTAGGGGTAATGAGAAACATGGAGGAAACAATCATAGGGAGTAATGGGCATGCTAGACTAAGATAGGCATATTAACCAACACAGAGGCATGCTAATTGCAGTAAGAACAACAAAACCATAAGTAGAAACCTACCAGAAATAAGAGAAAGTGCAATACAAATAGAAACGTATTGCTTTGAAGCTGTAAATCAAATAGGAGACATACCAGTTGAAGGCAAGGTAATGCAGGGCAGTAGTGAGCTATAATATGCTAAGTGGTGAGCAATAGTGTGCAAGGGAGGGAGCAGCAATATGCAGAGAGCATGCAGAGAGAGCGCAGTAGGCAAAGAAGTGAACAACAATAGTAGAGAAGTGAGCAGCAATAGCAGAGAAGTGAGCAGCAATAGCAGACCCAAGCAAATAGCAATGTAGAGAGTAATGGAATAGTAGTAGGCTAAAGTTCAGCTTGGGTTTCAAACCAGCTGAGTAACCAGTAGTCTCAAAAGAAGTGAGAGAGATTGTGTAGAACAAAAGAGCACTGAATATATTTTGTGTAAGAGAGGGAGTTCAGAATGAATTCTGTTCGTGTCTTGAGTGAGAAGAGAAGAGGAGTACTTATAGTTTTTGAAAACCAATAGAGAATAGGGTAACAAGTACATAATTATAGAAACAGTACCAATTTGAATCAATCACAGGACCTAATTCCTTTAAACTAGGGATTCATGATTCGAATGGGAGTATCAGATAAGGAAAGAATCAATCAGATGATTAATTACACCACAGTAAGAGTAGTAGGCATGCAGCATGCAATAACGGCCAAATACATAATGCTCCAAATAAGGAAAATATATGTTGAGCATTCGAACAATATGTTTAAGTACACAAATATTGTAAACATATAAATTAACTCTGAAATTAGTCAAAGAATCATGGACAAGACCAAAATCAGAAGGAATCAACCAAGTATAGAGAGCATCTCACAAGTAAGGAAATAATTCAAAAATTAGTGTAAGAACCCTTAAGGAAAACACATACAAATCAGGGATTCAAAGAGATGCAAATAACAATTAGACCTATAAACACAATAGGCGTGAAAAAATCAGAGAATATTATGCAAGAAATCATAGAAGTAGTAGAGGGTTGGAAACCTAGTAAAAAAAAGTTAAAGCATGGAGCTCAGAAACACAAACAAACACGTAATACAGGCATACATAATACTCAAAAGAAACAGAAGATATAGCGATTTTGAAAAAGGGGTTCGGAAACCCTAGCTTTTTTGAGAAAAGAACAAACGTTGAAAAACTTTGAATTAATCGAAGAAACGAGTAGTGAGTAGTGTAAAACAGAAAGAATAAACTGAAAAATCATTTTAAAAGACAGAGATTAAGAGACTTAGGCAAAAATTAGGGTTTTGCAATAAAATCAGGAAGGTAAGGAACCTGGCTGTGAAACTCATTACTAACGGAGTACATAGCACCATCGAACCAAAACCCATCAGAGAAAGTCGAAAACGGACCCAGGCGAGGTTTCAGTGCCCTTCTTGCATGGTGGAAACTCTTGGAGTTTCAATTATGTAGGGAGCCGGTGAGATAAGGTTTAACGGCGGCTGACGATCGAAAGAGGCGAGGCTGGAGTTGGTCGGAGAGGCGATGAGAGCCATCGGAGAAGGCGAACCAGAAGGTTCTAGAGAGAAGGGGGAGGTGAAGGGTTAGAGAGAGATTGGTCTCGTTGCAAAATGAGGGTAAGAGGAGGGGGTCATTTGATTTATTTTAGGCAAACTAATCTGGGTCGTTGATCTCATTTGATCAACGGCTCAGATTGAATTAGAGTTGGGCCAGGTTAATTGAATTGGGTATGGGTTGTTTGAGATGCGGCTGAAATTGGGGTTTGAATTGGGACGCAATTTGGCTAAAATTATAATGAAATTTGGCCAAGTTTTAAATAGCCAATTTCTCCCTTTTAATTTATAAAAAATAATAAAAGAATTTCTGAAACAAATTGAAAGTGATGAATCAATAGATAGTATACAAATGTTAAATTAAAATACTGGAACTAGTTTTATAATTACAAAATAGGCTACAATTGCAATTATATGCAATTTAGCTTTAGAAATGCCAAATAAATTTGTAAAAATATGCAAAA
The DNA here is from genome assembly GCA_026770625.1 of Nicotiana glauca. NCBI lineage: Eukaryota > Viridiplantae > Streptophyta > Magnoliopsida > Solanales > Solanaceae > Nicotiana > Nicotiana glauca. The sequence goes on along the minus strand of MU743722.1, from coordinate 26,328 downwards.
ATCATATTAATTATATTTTGTTGTAAATATGGGCTGAAATAAGTTATTCACCTAAAAATAATAATTTTTGGAATAATTTTGGATTTGTACTGTTAAAATAGACAACAAATTGATTCTCAAAAACCTTAAAAATTGAGGAAAAATACCAAAACTTTTGGGCATGTTTATATATGTATACACATGCTTTTTTGAAAGTATTTGAGTATATATAGAAAATATATAGGGAAAAATTGGGAATCAACAGCGGTCAGGGGAATGCAGGTGCGTAAAAGGCTGGAGGCAGAAAGTGTTTTAAAAATTGGGGTTTAGCCATTTTCTCTCATATTTTCTTTGGTTTGGGCAATTCTTGGAGGGTTTCAAGAGGGAATTTTCATCATCAAAGATAAGGTAAGCTATCCCAACCTATCTTGAGTTAAATAAATTGATTATGTATGGATATTAGCATGTAAATTGTTAAAAATTTGGGGTTTTGGTAGAAAGACCTAGAAAGTGATATTCTTCAATTTTGACCACGGTTTTGGGTATGGAATTAAGAAAAAAAACATATATTTGAGTTCGTGAGTTCATGGATAAACTCTATCTTTAAAAATTGGAATCCGGGCACGTGGGCCCGAGGGCAATTTGGTCGACTTTTCGATCGGGGTTAGGAATTGCTATAAATTGGATTGTAGTGAGTAATTGAGAATATATTAATGGATTTTCATGATTATTGGCTAGTTTTGGAGCATTGTGCATCGATTCGAGTCTTCGGAAGAGCGTGGAATGCCGGTTATGGATCTTCGAAGCGAGATGAGTCTCATTTCTAACCTTGTGAGAGGGAATAGTCCCCATAGGTAAATTAATTGGTTATGTGCTCCTATTTGTGGGGGCTACGTACGCATGAAGTGACGAGAGTCCGTGCATAACTACTGTTATATTATTGTCCAGGTAGTCTAGGACCCAAAAATATGTTGTACTTGGAATACTTGTAATGTTATTGACAGTATGACTTGCTGAAATCCTATCGAATTGGTAAATGATTTTCTAAAAAGGATTATGCCTCTTTTTCTCAAAAAATAGTTAAAAGAGAATTTGGCTTTTATTTGGACAAATGTTCTCCGATAAACTCTTAATTTCCTGTTTGAGCATGTATTTCTGTGTGTACCTGCGTCGCATGTATGATACACGAGCAGGGTGATTGTTTATTTAAATTTGACCGCATCGCATGGGTGATACGCGAGCGGGATAATAGATGCATCTATGGTTCGTTCCATTCAACCCTCGGCACTGCACATTTTATATTTATGTTGGATCGGGCAGTACAACCTCGACATGAGTTGCGCATGCTTATATTGCTTGCCTTGATATTTATTGATATTGGTAGTTGCTCTCCCGACTTTAGATAATTGTTAATTAAAAGATTATGAAACCGGAGCCTTTTTATTAAAAAGGACTTTTTAACTGTCTAGTAATTCATTTGAATCTACTGTTGTCCTTAATAAATTCTTGAGATCACTGCTTTAATAATATTATTATTTGACCATTAGTAAGTGTCGAAATCGCTATCTCATCTCTCCTTTTTCGAGATTAGATGGGATACTTACTGAGTACACGTTATTTTTGTACTCATACCACACTTCTGTGCATTTTTGTTGCACAGGCACATGTACCTCTAGTGGCCTAGTGGGCGTAGCAGCATGGTTGACACGGAGACTAGGTAAGCTGTATTTCCTCGAGGCGACCCGCAGCTAGAATAGTCTTTCTCTCGGGATTCTATTTATTTTCTGTCTAATTGTATTCCGGACAGTTGTTGTACTTTATTTGATTTTTCTTAGAAGTTGCTCATGCACTTGTGACACCGGGTTATGGGATAGTTATGAAGTATTTTGTACTAATTGTTTATATTTAAAATTGATTTGAGACAATTATCTTCTTAATTGGTAAATTTGAAGGAAAATCCTAGATTTCAAAAGTAGTAAAACGGGAATTTGATTAAGTATTTTGGTTGGCTTGCCTGACAGTGGTGTCCGGCGCCATCACGACCCTTAGTGAATTTTGGGTCGTGACAACATGGTATCAGAGCACTAGGTTTCTAGGGTCACGTGAGTCATGAGCAAGTCTAGTAGAGTCTCGCGGGTTGGTACGGAGATGTCTGTACTTATCCTCAGGAGGTTGCAGGACTGTTAGGAGTGCTTCCTTTCTTGATTCCTCATCGTGCGATTTGATACATTGAGGCTTATGACATTAATTCCTTCTTATTCAATCTTGTGCGACGCGAACCGCTTCTTATAAATTGAGTATTAAAGAATTGCTATGGTACTACCGATGCAGTGCGGAGTGTTTCTCCCTTTATAGTTGTCTAAGCTATTATCGTCGCCTTGTGGAAGGATATTCTGTCGTTTCAGCTCAGTAGTGGTACTTCTGAGAGCTTTGAGGCTAGGAACAAGTTGCCATGATGTTATAAACTATTATTCCGCAGTATTTATATGATAGTAGGACATTTCCCTACGTTTCGGGGCAGTGAATGACTTGAAGGGAGGTTTACTCAGTGCGTAATCTAGAGATTCAGTATTTTATTCTCGTCAGGGAAAAGGCAATCGGACTAAGAATGGTCAGATGTGGGCTGGTGGAGTAATGAGACTTGGTATTTGCGAGCCTGGTGGCGCTTTCTTCTATGATGGGGTGTCGTTGTCCTAATTGAACGTACTAAGTTCGCTGGTATTATGATCTTCTACAATTCTCCTTTGGGGCAAGCTATTGTGAAATAGTATTGAAAAAGCGGTTGTCAGATATTGCAGGGTTCGGTAGTTCAGGGCTGAATCAATGTTTCTAATGTCGACGGTATGAGGAAGATGATCTTCCGAAAGGTGTAAAGTTAGCAGTAATTGTGGGTTCAAGTGACATGAAGATAGATTTTATTTAAGGCAACAACTGAGCAACAACAGACGAGAATGGGCATACGGGGAGTTTCAAGCGGTTCTAGAAGGCGAGGTATAAGAAACAAAGGTCGAGTAGTCGACTAAAGGGATGAGTTTCGCCAAAGTGGGAAAGTTTGGAGTGATTTGGGAATTTTAGTGATTGGGGCCTACTGATTAATTTTGCGTATGAGCTATTAGGCGGTAGGAGATTTTGATATAACGGAAAGGGGCTGCTAGAAATGGAGAAGGATACAACCTAACTTTGAATAGGAAGGATGTTTCCCCGTATTTAGTTGATGTCCACGAGGGGTAAATGGGCTCGTGCAGCTAGAGAGTGAGCTTGGACTCAGGATGGTCCATTAATGTCATGGTGATTGCACCCGTGTAGCAGCATTGGAAGACATCGGCACGTAGATTCCGCGGGTAGAATATCTCCAGGGAGCAGGACGGTGGTCGCATAGTTGGCAAAGCTATACAGCAAAGAGATCGGTCGTGTGAATATGGTTGATGATTCATAATATAATAAGAGGGTCTTACAGACAGATTTCGAGAATTTTGGCAGTTGATTGCGCAAGGTTATGTCAATAAGAGATAAAGGATCCTAGTGAATTTCAGAATTTGTGTAATAATGGCTTCAGGCTAAGTGGGAGAGTCCCACCGCCTATGATTAAGGATTGTCGGTTAATTACTTGCGAGGTTTCTGATTATTAGCATATTGATGGATTATTTCAGCTACAGAAAAAGAACATAAGTGGTAATTCGAGTAAAGGAATTGTTAGAGGCGTGCTAAGGTTGTCCTTATTGGCCATGTTCAGACTTGGGGAAGGATTCAGGATTTATGCCTTATATAGATGTGGGTTTCAAGGGAAGTGATTCCGCCGGGTGCTTCGCTGAGAATGTATTCATGTGCTATAGATTTATGGAAATGATTATATTCGGGGTCGAGTCAGAGCGGGGTGGCTCTCAGCAATGGTCCTAGTGGATTCAAGGGGCAAAGTGTAGTGCCTAGTAATTCCGAGTCTATACGTATGGTTAAGAATCAAGCTTTGTAGAAGCTTATGAGAAGTTGCTCAGAATGTTCTATGATGTTTTGACATGGGGTGTAGCAATTGGGAGGCATGAAATGGTTCGTGGGATTTGAGACAGCAGTGTCTCGTGATTTATGATCACTCAGGAGGAGTGCAAATGGAGTATGTTACGTGTTGAATGGAGTTATTATTTCTACGACAATCAAGGATAAATTGGAAGGAGATAGACAGGTTTGCCATAGTTGAATTGGCATATTGGTGGTAGTAATCAATTCCTTCAGCAAATTATGCAAGTGATTTGTGGCGATACGTGCGAGGCTTGTCGGCCGCTGTAATTGATGTTATTCAGAAGTATTCTACTGTTATGGAATGTCATGTGTTGGCGGGTCCCGGGAGGGCTATGGTGGCTTAAGACCACTACTTAGAGATTTGGCGTATTCTACGGTTATGAGAATTCACCTGTGTGTCGCAATGGTTCTCCTGGAGTGAGTTAAGTGGAATGTTTTTATACGATGAAGTGTTAATCTATTGGTGGTCCCGGAGTTATGATGGGAATCGTGTTCTATCGTATATTGGCGTGTTAGGTACAGTGCGTGGTATGGAATTTGAAGTGAGGATCAAGGTTACAGTTCGGTGTTGACGAGAATATCACGAGCTCGGATGAGCAGGAAAGTAGTTTCGATGTTTAAAGTAAGTTGGTATTGTTTTCGGCGTCACCTGAGATCGGTGTTTGTGAATGAGGCTTTGCATCCTGGTTATAGATTCTTAATCGACTTTCAGCGTTCACTACAAGAAAAATGGCCTTTAAGGAAGGGAAATATGGTCCCTAAAGCTCCAAATATGGTCCTAATAAATCTATTGCGATGGTAAAAAGTTGGTCGCCACTGGTCGCCACTAGTCGCAATAGCTTCCGCCACTAAAAGCCAATAACGACGGGTCCAAAACTTTGGTCGTTAAATTTTTTTACGACGGATGAAAAATCTAGTCCTTAAAAACCTTTAGAGACTACATATCGCGTCCCAATAGACAATTAATATATTTTTAACATTATATATTTTCTCGTTGTAAAAGAGTTTTAGCGACCACTTTTCCCCTCCCTATTAGACGACAAATATATTATGAAAATATATATTTTTTCGGTCGTTAACCCATTTTAGCGACCAGTATTTAACTGGTCGTAACTTATCTTTTAGAGACAAGTAGCGCACTGGTTCCCTATTTAAAATAATTATAGTAATTTTAACAACTATATTTCTAATATCGATCTTATTGACCACAAGTATTCCTAAATGTCGATGTCACAAAAAAGTTATTTTTATCAATAAATATCAAATTGCTATTGAAAAATCTAGATATAAAAAGGTAATAAAGTTATTAATTGCAATGTTAACATCCCATGATGTTAGTTTCAGTATTTGCTCAACACCATAACAAAAAAAATTAGCTAACATCCTGAGCTAGACTATGATATCAAGTTTTACATAAGATTCTTAGCAAAATAATAATGAGCTTGTAGCTTCCAATCTTCCAAACTTGTATCTTGACTTGTAGCTTCAATCTTCAAAACTTGTAAGTACAAAATTTTGAAAAGACGATAAATAACTATTGGTAAAATAATATATGTTAATTTACAATAATCATGGTAAAACACATTCAAAGGCAGTCAGCAACTTTCAACTTGCAAAATCTGGAAAATATAGTTATCCAAGTAATGTAAAACAACAACGAAATTCAAAAAAGGGACCTACTCGACAACATATCACAAAGGACTTATGTCCTTCTGATGATGTGACGACCCGACCCGTCGTCTCATGAGTTACTACCCCGTTCTTCCCATTTTTGGCTTTCTTATGTTTCATTACCGGTATTGGGTGCGTTAAAATTGATTTGGAGTGATTTTGATAAGAAATGAGACAACTAGTCTCTTTAAGGAAGAATTAATTTGGAAAAGTCAACCGGACGTTGACTTATGAGTTAGAGGGCTCGGAATTGAATTC
>MU743720.1:5924-27814 GCA_026770625.1 Nicotiana glauca | reverse complement strand
TTCACCAAAAGACGGTATAACTAACTCATAAGGAATAGCTGTAACAGAGAAATACTAAGCGCAATAAGAACAACTCAACAAGGGAGAATTAATATGAAACAACGATTTCATAATACTCGGTTTAACAATAAGGAAATTAACATGAATCAAATAATAGCAATTAAGAAAATATCAACTAAACATGGAATATCTAACTCCCTCCCAATTAAGACCAATTATTTACACGAGAGATAGAAATGAGGCTTTCCAAATAAAGACAAGCAGTTAGGAAAGATAGTATGACTATAGAGGGGTAAATGTCCACAGTTAAACACGTAAAAATCAATTAGGCAACAAGAATAACCAAAAAGGGGAATAAATTCCAACTAAGTCATGTAGAGGTGAAACTAATAACATGGAACTCCATCGTATCAAGAACAACTTCATATTCGGTGATTATAAGGATCCAAGAGCCAAAAAGGGGCAATGTTCCACAAATAAAACTGAGCACGCACTCGTCACCTCGCTTACAAGGAATACATTTAGCAAGGAAGACTTAATTCCTAAGGGGAAGTCCCCCACACAAGGTTAGGCAAGATACTTACCTCAAACCGGCTAAAATCAACTAGCAACCACATTCTTGCCACGAGTATCCGACTCCAAATGGCTCAATCTATTCAATTCAATTACACATCGTAAATAATATTGCAAACAACTGATTCCACTATAAAAATTAAAGCTAGGGCACGAAAATAGGTACAATGACCAAAACGCCCCTCCATCCAGCGTCTCAGAATCAAATAATTTTTACATTTTCAGAACCCTCATAGTCTCACGAGTCTAACCATATAAAAATCTCCCAAATCGGAGGTTAAATGCCCCTTTAAAACCCAATAGTTACGTCTAAGAAGTTTCATCCAATTTTCCACAATTTTGACCTTGAATTCGAATTCTAATAGTGGATTTAACTATATATTAATGGAATACAACTAGATAGGGTCAAGAAAACATTACCCAATGATCTTATCTTTAAATTCCACCCAAAATCGCCTTCTTCCGAGCTCCCAATTGGTTTTTTTAACTTTTGGATTAACCCTCGGATTATTCTATTTCATACCAGTGATTTTCACTTTTGCGGTCTCGCTTTTGCGGAAAACCAACCGCTTATGCGGTTCTCTTAATTAGCCGACCAACCACTTCTGCGGTCCACCCATCGCAAAAGCGAGTTCGCTTCTGCGGAACTTACACCGCTTCTGTGGTTCCCAAGCCAACGTCCACTTTCAGCTTCTGCGGCTGCCAAGCCGCTTCTGCGGTTCCTAAGCCGCAGAAGCGAAAACACCAGAAGGCCTGCTGCAATTTTCCTTCTAACTTCAAAATTTACCCGTTGAGCATCCGAAACACACCTGAGGCCCCCCGGGACCTCAACCAATCACACACACAAGTCATATAACCTAACACGGACTCGCTCGAAGTCCCAAATCACATAACACAACATCGAAACGACGAATCAAACCAAAAATCAAGCTTATGTACTTCCAAGTCTTCAAATAACGAATCTCATGCCGAAACCTATCAATTCAACTCGGAATGACGCCAAATTTTGCAAACAAGTCCAAAATGACATATCGGAGTCGTTCCAACTCTTGGAATCGCATTCCAGCCCCGATATCCCAAAAGTCAACTGTGGGTCAAACTTCTTCATTTTCCAACTTCAGCTTTCGCCGAAATGCCTCAATTTACTCTACAGGCCTCTAAATCTGAATCCGGGCGCGCACCTAAATCCAAAATCGCCATACGAAGCTGTTAAGATCATCCACGGCCCATTCCGGGGTCGTTTACCCAAAAGTCCAATTCCGGTCAACTTTTCACCGTTCTAACTTCCAAAATAAGGTTTCTTCTCTAAATTTGACTCTAAACCATCTGAAAGCCGAATTCCACCATGCACGCAAGTCGATACTCATATTACGAAGCTATTCCAGACCTTATGTCGCCAACAGGGCTTAATTTCTCAAAATAACCGGTCGGGTCGTTACATCACAACCCGACCGGTCGGGTCGTTACACGGGCATGTTTGACACCAACGTATAGATACCCGTCACCACACCTATACGTCGTACTCAATAATTAACACATAGAAAATAAGACTACAATTCCTATTCCCTCAAGCTAACGTTAGACCAAACACTTACCTCAACGCCACCAACACAATCAAGCCTTAACTATCACTTTACTCCTCGATTCCACTTCCAATTCGCTTTTATCTAGTCACAATTTACTTAACGATATCAATAAATGCTAAATAAACCAATTCTAATTCATGAAAATAGGTTTTCTAATGATTTTTTCTAAAAGTCAAAAATCGACCCCAACCACTAGTCAAAACCCAAAGTTCGAACTAAAACCCGATCATCTATTCACCCACGAACTCAAATATATAATTTATTTTAAAATCGCACCTCAAAGTCGAAGTCCTGAAAAATTAAAAATCCTAAGTTCTACCCAAAATCACCCAATTTCCCATGAAAACCCTTTGATTTTGAAACGAAATCATGTAAAACAATAGATTAGATTGAAAGAAATGAGTTAGAAATGACTAACTAATGATTTGGGGAAGAACCCTTCTTTGGTAAATCACCCAAAAGAGCTAGGGTTTGAAAGAGTTGGAAAAATGAAGAAAAATTCGTCTAAGTTATAACTTACACAGGTGCAGTTATCGCATTTGCAATGTCAGGTTCGCAAATGCGAACTCGTAATTACGGCCCAGGCTTCGCAAATGCGAAGGTAGGCCTGCCCTGCTTTATTTCGCAAATACGAACTATTGTTCGGCATTGTGATCACTGCTGAAGTCGCATTTGCGACATTGAGCTTCTCAAATGTGAAGGTTTCCCTGCCCAACCCATCTTCGCAATTGCGATAATTCTTCGCAAATGCGGGCTCACATTTGCGAAGCCTGTAAACCTGCAACACACCAGCAATTTTTCTACGTCCAATTTCACTCCATGGCCTATCCAAAACTCACCCGAGCTCTCGGGGCTCCAAACAAAACATGCACGCAAGTCCAAAAACATCATACGAACTTGATCGTGCGATTAAATCATCAAAATAACATCAACAAATATGAATTAAACCTCAAATTCATGGAATCACTCAAGAACATTAAAATTTTTATTTTCACAACTATAAGTCCGTTTTATACCAAACGAACTACGATTCTTACCAAATTACACAGACTCAATCAAATTATTATTTTAAATTTGTACCATGATCCGAAACCAGGATTCGGGCCCGATACCATCAAGAAATTACATCAATTCACTTCTAAAAACCTTTATATTTTCAAGTAAATAATTTTCTTTAAAAAAATTCTCGGGCTTGGGACCTCGAAATTCGATTCCGAGCACACGCCCAAGTCCCATATTTTACTACGGACCCTACGATACCGTCGGATCACGGATCTGGGTTTACCAATAATGTTGACCAAAGTCAACTTTAATAACTTTTAATGGCCAATTTCTTTATTTTACTTAGATTTCACATAAAAGCTTTTCAGAGATGCATCCGGACTACGAACACAAATCGAGGTGAGATAAAAAGAGGTTTTTAAGGCCTTAGAACACAGAATATACTTTCGAAACGAGTGATGACCCAAAGGGTCATTACATTCTCCACCTCTAAAACAACTGTTCATCCTCGAAAGGACATAAGAAACGTACATGAGTCGGAGAAAAGATGGGGATATCGGCTTTGCATATCGGACTCGGACTCCCAGGTCGCTGCCTCAACAGGATGACCCCTCCGCTAAACACGAACCTAAGGAAAACTCTTCGATCTCAACTGACAAACCTGCCGGTCTAGAATAGCTACCGGCTCCTCCTTATATGACAAGTCCTTGTCCAACTGGATAGTTCTGAAGACTAACACATGGGATGGATCGTCGTGACACTTCCGAAGCATGGACACATGAAACACTGGATGCACGATTGATAAACTCGGCGGCAGTGCAAGTCTGTAAGCCACCTCTCCCACTCGATCAAGAATCTCAAAAGGACCAATGAATCTAGGGCTTAGTTTGCCCTTCTTTCCAAATCTCATCAAGCCTTTCATAGGTGACACCCAAAGCAAAATTCATTCTCTGACCATGAATGCCACATCACGAACCTTACGGTCGGCATAACTCTTTTGCCTAGACTGAGCTGTACGAAGCCTATCCTAAATGATATTAACCTTGTCCAAGGCATCCTCTACTATATCCGTACCTAACAACCGAGCCTCTTGGAGCTCAAACCATCCAACTGGCAACCGACACCACCTACTATATAATGCCTTATAGGGAGCCATCTGGATGCTCGACTGATACTTGTTGTTGTAGTAAAACTCTGCTAAATGAAAGAACTGATACCACGAGCCTCTAAAGTCAATAACACAAGCTCGATGCATATCCTCAAAAATTTGAATCGTACGCTCGGACTGCCCGTCCGTCTAAGGATAAAATGTTGTACTCAACTCGACCCGTGTGCCTAACTCACACTGAACTGCCCTCCAAAAATACAAGGTAAATTGCATACCTCGGTCAGAAATGATAGACACGGGCACACCATGAAGACGAACATTGTCCCGGATATAGATCTCTGCCAACCACACAGAAGAATAGGAAACTGCCACAAGAATGAAATGCACTGACTTGGTCAGCCTATCTCCTGTCGCGTCTCCTTTTTCTCGCCAAATCGGGTTTATGACATTTGGGAGGACAACTCATTCCTTTTGGAAATTGGGTTTGATTCGAAGAGTTGCCACCTAATGATTAGGGTGCATTAGGACACCAAGAGAATTTTGATTTGAGTAACCAGAGATTGGGTAAGGGCTTGAAATTATTCTAAGGAGAATTTATTAAGCACCCCTCAGAATCCACTAGTGTGGTTCCTGGCTAGACTATTATTGTTAATTTAGATGCAAACAACATGTAAACAAACAAAGCTTCAGATAAGAGGGGATTTTCACATAAGGGTTCACAAACAAATAAAGTTGGAAAGAACTAAAAGAAAGCTGATTTTCCTTAAAAGAAAGAGTTCGAAATTATTTTAAAAGAGGCAAGAAATAAGGGAAAGAGGGGGGTCCTAGGTTTATTAAAAATATGGATTACCCCACACAATGTCCGGTAATCACTACTCAATGAGGGGCTACGCATGGCATTATCGCGTGGTCATCATATCCATATCTACCCTTCCCGTCCTGTTAAGGTATTAAAGCGTGAAATGATCTCGTTTACTTATTGCATGCTATTACCCGTCCCAATCTTATCAGTCCCGGAGGCATTTAGGACTACTAATCCTAAGAGGGGAGGGATATTAGGTTTATTTGTAGTTTTCAAAGGTAAAAACTCTAAGAAGATATACAAAACACGTATTACAAGTTGGGGAAAGCATATAACAAGCAATGGCTCAGATATACCTCCTTTAACAAAGAAGCACATAATTAGCATGACTTACACATACTAGTTAAGGTCTGAGTAAATACTAAATATGAGAGAACTTAAAGGTTGAGGCACACTGATTTATTACATAATTCAGATAAAAAGCCTGAATCAGGCCTACCTACTGGTTGTAGCTATTAACAGAAACAGATTTAATTTATAACTTTACTCTAAGGTTTGCCTAAGTGTTGGACAAGGATCCTATAGGCCTAGTATCTATTGCATTCAGAAAGCAGCGGAATAACAAGGTTAAAAAAAATAATAAACTGGACACGTACTGGTTAAAAAAAGGGTAGTCATGTTAAAAGAAAGGCCAGTTTTTAACGAAGATTATAAGTTCTACAGATAACAGTATCGTTGTTACTGATTTTAGTTCCATACGTGAATGAAACAGCTCAGATTCGATTAGGAGTTCCTATATGCATGCCTTCTAGGCGTAATTGATTTGAACGTGGTATAAAATGCAGAAGACTCGCTTTAAACTTATAGACATGACATCTAGGTGTTGAATTTTGTTTAAGACCTATGAGCATGATATCTAAGTGCAGAACTTGTTTTAAAAACTTATGAACATGATATCTAAGTGCAAAAATTGCTTCAAAACCTATGAACATGATATCTAAGTGCAGAAATTATTTCAAAACCTATGAACATGATATGTAAGTGCAGAAATTGTTTTAAAAGCCTATGGACATGATTTCTAGGTACAGATATTGTTTTAGAACCTATGGACGTGATTTTTAGGTGCAGAAATTATTTTAAAACCTTTGGACATGATTTCTAGATGAAAATGGATATACAAGATTCAAAAGGACCTATAGGCATATTTTCTATATACATATGCAGAATTAAGATTTCCAGATACTTATGGACATGATTTCTAGATGAAAATGGATATACAGGATTCAAAAGGACCTATAGGCATATTTTCTATATGCATATGCAGAATTCAAATTTCCAGATACTTATGGACATGATTTAGAAGGACCTATAGGCATGATTTCTATATGCATGCAAATTTAAAATACCTATAGGCATGGTATCTACCCTTTTTGCATACATAGTTACCCACTCTTTTCACTAACCATCCCCAAGAGTTTATTAAAAATTATTACAGCCTAGAATAAAGTAAAAATACATTAAAAAATACAAATAAAAGTACAACCAAGGAGAGCCTGATTCAGACTTCATGTTTGAAATATGAGGTAAATCAACTCCATGAGATCATGATCTAAAGCCTTTCTCCCATTTGAGTGTGTCAAAGTTCCTTAAGAGCCTCAATAGGACTCGGGAAATACTCACACCCAAATATATATCAGATTGGGACAAGTACAGTATGAAAAGGCTAGCCTTCAAGTGTCCAAGTTCAGAGGGAACTCAAAGGGTCCCAAGGCAAGGCTCACAAGAGGGGGGCAGAACTTAAAGGCTTAAGAAGGTGTGCAAGTGCAGATCAAAATTCTAAAAGGGTAAAGGATAGGGAACCAGCTACAAATAAGCATACACAAGGGATTCAGGGGAATAGGGAGATTTTACAGAACCTATTGCTTAGGCCAAGGCAGACTCTAGGCATGCCCATCAATGGAGAGTGCTAGCACACCTATAAGCCTGCCAGAACACATGTTATTAGAGGCTAGGATCCCAGGGGATCAAATTTGATTCATGGACAATGACTTGCAGCATTGTCATGCCTCAAACCATAGCTTAAACACATATGGGCGATAGGGGTTTTGGATTCATAGTAGAATAGGCAGAAAGAAATCAGTATGCTAGAATAAGTGTTTAACTATACATAAGCAGTAAACACAGATACTAAAGAAGTAAATAAACACATTGTTGTAGTGCTGAAACTTAAATCAGGACATACCAATTTCAAAGAAACAAATAGAGAGAAAGTAAGCAACAGGTCTTGTAATAGGGCACAGTATAAGCAAACAACAGAGAATAATTTTTGAGTGTAAGTTTAGAAAGACTACTAGTGATGGATTTCTTAATGAAAGAGTCGTGTACTTATAGTGTGAAAAACATGCAGAAATAAGGTAAGAAAATAATTAAGGAACTGGGTATCATTACAATACTTCCTTTAATTAAGGAATTCAAACTTAAACGGTAATGAGCAAGAAAGTTATTTAAGGGAAGAGATCAAACAAGCATCTTGTGCCAAGTAGGCAATTAGGGGTAGGTACATAAGAAATTACTTAAGGGCAGAATTTTGAAATACATGGTTACATAAATAAGGTAAGAAAAATCAATTAGTAGGCAGTAAATCAAGGATCGGAGATTTTGTAATCACCGGTCCATGAATGAACAAGTCAGAAAAGCTGAGGAAAGTTTTTAACTTAAATCGAGTCACAGGGAAATCAGCAAACAAGGAAAGAAATCAATCAAACCTATACAAAAGGAAGTCTGAAATTAATCAAAATCAAAAGCCATTTTAGAGGGAAATTCAGCACATATAAAGAGCACATAAACATGCTAAGCTGAATTAAGGGCAAAGAAAGAAAATGTTATGTCATCGCAAAATCAGTAGGTAATAGACTATAGGATCATGTTAGTCACATAGGTCAGCAATGTAGAAGAGAGATAGTATCAAATAGCATACAAAAGGTCCAGTGTAAATACCTTAGAAGAGTTTAGTGGAGAATCACAATTGCTTAAAGAAACAGAGGTTGAAACAAAGATTTAAAGAATCAATTGAGCAACAGATGAAACAGATTCGGAAACTCAAAATAGTTAGGGTTTCTGAAATCAGACAATTTCAAAGATGAAGAACAAGCATATCACATAGCCAATGTTCTCAAACTCGGATGAACCCCCAAATGCTATGGTTTTACCATCAATCGATTGCAAAGATGAGAGGACAAGTAATCAAGGAAGAAGATACTAATCGAAATAGGTTCAAAGGTCTCAGAAAGGAACTGAGACCTTTAACATGCTCTTTCAGTAGCAGGAACTCACGAGAAGCATAGTAAAAGAACAACATATGAAACACAGTAGATGAACTCAAAGAAACATAGTAGAAGAACTGATAAGAAACCTAATGGAAGAAACTAATAAGAACAGTAGGAGAAGCATATTAAGAAGCATATTAGAAGAAACTTAACAAGCACACAGTAGGAGAAACATATAAAGAACACAGTAGAGAAACATATAAAGGACACAGTAGAGAAACGTATAAAGAACACAATAGAGAAACATATAAAGAACACAGTAGAGAAACATATAAAGAACACAATAGAGAACATATAAAGAACACAAGAAAAGAAAAACCCTAAATCAGAAAATATAAAGGTTTTGAAAGCATAAATTTTTGAAAGAAATATCAAGAAATCGTTTAAAAGTTTAGGGAAAACACGGATATAGAACAGATCTAAAGAAAATAGAAGAACCTCAAAAGCTAGGGTTTCAGAGGAACACAAACGGTGAGAAAGACTTGGATAGATTTAAGTAGGAGGGGTCGAAGCCAGGCTCGAAACAGACATGGCTTGCCCGAGCAAGGCCGGAGATGGCCATAAAACTTGAATCAACAAGGTCTGGATAAAGCTTCTTCATGGTCAGACTATGAAACCTCAATAACCAAACGTGTATGTACCATGGAAGGCTGGTAGGTGGTGATACCACTATAGATTCAGGCCAGGAGGTGGCCGGAGAAGGTGAGTAAAACTCATCAGAGTGGAGGGGAAGGGGGAAGGTTCTAGAGAGAACCAGAGATAGAGAGATAGAGACGAGTGAGGAAATGAGAGGGGTCTTGAAGGGTCGTTTGGTTTAATTTGGTAAGGGCGGATCTAGACTGTTGATCAAAATTGATCAACGGCCAAGATTTAATCCGGGTTGGGTCAGGTAGATTTAGGATTGGGCTTGGGTATTTGGGTAGGGTATTTGTTACGACCCAAACCAAAGGGCCACGATGGGCACCCGGTACCTTACTCAACCGAGTACCAACATAACATATATTTCTTATTATACTATCTTGAGTAAATGAGCCCGAAACCCGTCATGAGATAACAAGAATAAAACATAAGGGAATACTTAACATATGATGACCTAACATGATATACAAACTTATACAAGTGACATACGGGCCTATAAGGCCGACTTGACCATGTGTAAACTCAACACTTAGGCCAACAAGGCCATATATGTATCCATAAACCTGACATCTGTCTACAAGCCTCTAAGAGTACATAAAATCATAAAGGTTGGGACATGGAATCGTCATATCAATCAATACATATCCAATGCATACTGACCAAATAGGCAACTCCGGAGCAAGTGGAGTGCACCAACACCTCCGCTGAGTTTATAGCCTACTAGAAGGAATGTCAACCTATCAATTGGGACCCGCGGGCATGAAACGCAGCGTCCCCAGGTAAAAGGGACGTCAGTACAAATAAAGTACCGAGTATGTAAGGCAGAAAAGCATAAACAAGAACAGTAATATAAAGAGAAATGGAGGAGATACAAACCTGTAACATCTGCGTGCCTCTAGGGGCTACTGATATGAAATGCATAATACATATATATACATAAAATTTTAGAAACATACACCTCTGTAGGCATCATCATCGTCATCATATCGTACCCGGCCTCAAAGAGGACTCGGTAAAAACGTACCCGGCCATCATAAGGCTCGGTAGAATTGTACCCGGCCACATGGAGCTCGATAAATCCAATTGATCAGTGGTTGCACAATAGGTGTCGGACCCGGCCTACTATAGCGCGGCTCGGTAGAGTAAAATCGATACTATGTATAATGCATGCTAGACTCATGTAATTACGTTTTAAAACTTTTGGAGTGACTTAAGGTCGTTGCACCTTCAATTAACATTATGGACATCATACCATCAAGATGAGATTCTATAGGATCATACATACTTGCTTAAAATAACTTTATAAAGAAAGAACAATAGGGGCAACCTTAGTTTCTAGGAGTAGATCCGTTATGAAATAGCGTATTCATTTCACTTTAGATCATGCCAGAAGAAAGAAAGAAATGCCTTAACATACCTTAACCATGGTGAGTCCTTAATATCTTCCAAGAACCTCTTCAAAAAACTCAACTCAATCTACCATTGCATAAGGAGATTCAAAATCAATATTGAACAAAGGCTAAGTCTGCAACATAAACTTTTAGCTCGTTTATATAAATTCGTGCAGCATCTCCACTGTAAAAAGAGCCTCCTCCAATATCATATACCAACAACAATTACTAGAGAAATCTAGCAATACATAATTATCAATAACAAGACACCATAAAACAACAAGTCATAACTATTTTACGACGAGCGACAAGCTCCAATTGGAATTCGTATTTATCATCCCTTATAGACTTTTTACTTTAACTTAATAGTATCATTAACATTATAATGAAGTAATTCATCAATAATTCCAGCCTTATACCACATATCCATAACAAAGAAAATGATCCACAACTCCAATTATTCTTAATTAGTAACTTTATTCACTAGTTCATGTCTAGTTCATCCATTTAACTTAACCAATGCCAAGATAACCTTAAGAAACTGTAGGAACATAATATGTTTACCTCCTACAGTAGATGCAAGTCAAAATCTATGTTATATTTAGCTTACAACAGTCCAACACACCCCAATCAATTCATACCAAAAACAACGACTACAGTAGTGTCCAACACCCCAAAAATATTATAAAGAATGACTAATCCATCATTTCACCATTATGTGGTGTTTATCCACACCATTTATCCTCCAAAAACTCCATTAAATAGCATAAAAATATACAGCCCAAAATCTACATGAAATAGACCATAAAACAGTCCATTACAAATCAAATAACTCGAACTCACGGCTTCCGATCACCGTCCCGTGAGTTCTAACTATTATGAAATGAATTAATCAACCTTACTTGATATTTAAGATATTGAAACCAAAATTAGGCATTTTTATTAACTTCAAAATACCTTCCAAAACTCAAACTACAAAGAAAAAGAGATGCAATATAGCAATACTTACGCTGTGGGGATCGTTGTAGTGTTATTGCTTCTTGATTTCGTGCCCCAGATGATAGTATGGTTGAAAATCCTTATGGAGGACTTGAGGGTGAGTTTAGGGGTGTTATATGGTCGAGCTCTCTGGAAAACTAAAGTAAGAGACGAGACAGAGAGCTAAACATCCCATTTTCTAAATGTCAAAAAGGTGCCACATGCCTCGCTGTTAATGGCCCTTTTTCAAATGCTTATACCTTTTTATCCGGATGTCGTATGAATGAACTGTTAAGAGCATTGGAAACTACATTCCAAGACCTTCAATTTGATATATAATATGTCCCAAAAATACCTCATATATCACACGAAATGTATTACTCAAAAAGCTTCATTACAAGACAAATCCTTAGTCGGTTTTTTCGCAACTTAAATCCGATTTTTCTCAAACTTTATACTTAATATACAAACATCATATATAGTCATATCATGGCTTTAAACTCATTTAAATAATGATTAAAAAGTCTCATATTCATCTTAACTTGCTTAACACTTCGGCAAACCTTTCTTGTCCTTGTAGAAGGATTTCATCCTTTTGAGCTTACATCAATTGACTCACGACGTACTTTCAGGTACAAAAATATGGGTTGTAACATTATTCCCCACTTTGGAACATTCGTCCTCGAATGTTGACTGATTCGCTTCTCATTCTCATACCATATGGCTCTTATGAATACTTTAATAGTCCTTTGTCATCTAGGTAATTGTTCTGTGAATAAATTTAAAAACTAGGGCATTCCCCCCTTTTGGCCTATTCTCACCGCGCGAATTATGGCCGGAGTTCTTCCAATCTCGTAACTTCGACTACCTTCTATGATGTATCCTATATGACTATGTCTTTTTATGCACGACTCTTCTCTTCTTCTTTTTTTCCTCTAGTTTTTTGCCAATCTCTTGGCTTCACTTTATGAATACATATATAAAACTATGAAATGATGTCCCTCTAGGCATATATAGGTATACTTAAGCTCTTCTCTTGGTGCTTTGCTGAATCTACGACTATTGCTATATTTTGTTTTATAACCTTGGTATTATTACCGAGGTGTGCTACACAGCTCTAGGTTACTTTCTCAGTGCTTGTCACATAACCTGTTGGTGCAACCATGCCACATTAGGAACATATAATCGTCCTCGATATCTGATGACTCCATCTCAAATAGTTTTTTCTCCTTTTGAGGGTTTGTATATCTGTAATGATCTAGCCCATGATCTTTATACTAGCATTCCTGCACTTTAGTTACTAAAGAAGATATTGTCATATCCTGAGTAGTAAATCTGGTACCACCTAAATCTAGTAATCAACTTCCCATATTAGCTAACTGATGAATCTCACAAGCAATCTTACCCTTCTTTGGCCGCAAATATGATAGGCTACCCATAGATCTATCACTGAGAGCGTTGACTACTACATTCGCCTTCCTTGGATGATTTAAAATATAAACATCATAGTCTTTCACTAACTCCAACCATCGCCTCGGATGTAATACATTGTCACTAAGGCTCGCGTCTCATCGGGGAACATCTGAAGTGATTTTCTTGATGCACATAAGGACGATACTATACTTCAATGACTGCATTTTCATCACATCCCAATGTATTCATATTACGGGGGCATTATAATATAGTTCCATCCATGAAATCCCTTTTCTTTAAATCATTACTCAATCGAAGGCCCGAACGACATTCTCTTAACTATCACAATTACACCCTTATTCTACTACTAGGGCAGTGTTCCATCTCTTCTAATTGCTCCTGTTCTTAGACTCCTCTGAGTTCATTCAGAGTGTATCGAGCTTTCTATAGCTCATGGGAAGCATCAGCCCTCTGGTTTTTACGGGTTTAATCCTGAGACCTTGCCTATTATTGTCACTTTCTCACTCACATTTACCATACTTACCTTTAAATCTCGCATTGTATCTTCTATCGATTTCATAACCTCCCTTCTACATTGGTGGAATTCACATCCATACCTTAAAGCTCTACTATAATACTTGCAACCCTGGTGCATACATAATCTGGTGGGAGCTTCGTATTAACGTCCTATGAGGCTGGTACTCTTCTAATTGCTTTATCGTATAGCCTTTATAGAATATGATTATTGTACTATCTCTCTTATACCTCTGCTTTTAAAAGTGCTCATGTTATGGTTTGAGTCACGATTTCTATAATCATCTAGGTCTAACAATCGGACTCATGATGTAACTTTCGAGCTTCCTCTTCCTTCTCAGCCTTTAATTAAGCCTAGGCTATCTTCCAATCTTCAGGTTACGGTATTAGCTATTACATTAGCCTTTCATGGACTCTATGTAGCATCCATGATATAATCTTCTAACAAATCAAGCCTTTATAGGTGACGTGGACTTAATTATTTCTTTAACTTATACCAGAGTCTCCTATAGCTGTATGAATGTCAACATATATGCTGCATGGATATAACTCTGAAGTCTTAAGTGCATTCACAATGTAATTACTCTGGATCATTGATTAAATAATTCCTTTCATGCCTTCTCAGCGTTCTTTTAATGTAAGCAATCAATTTTCCTGGTCGTTATGCCACTTGTTGCATGAATACTTGGCTATCTTATTGCCCACCAATACTTGAATTTCCTATAACTCATATGATCTCAAACATCACCTTTGTTTTTTTTCCCATTCATTAGCCACTATAGTTGCCACTTTCTTATGGAGTGTATACCATATTGTAGCGAGACTGTTGTTACAAGACCATTTCTTCTTTATATCGTTATACTTAAGTTGAAGCCTTCTTCCTTATTTCTTCAGCTAGTCTTTCTTTGTCGTACTTAAGGATATCTTCTGGATATTGTAAAGTTACGATCTTGTTATACTGTATACCTGAAGGAATTTTCGATGTTCTTACTCACCTTCAAACATCCTTAGTTAGATACCTTTGTGCCTTTATGCTCGTAGGGTTAATTCTAAACTCAGATTTTGATTGTCTCCTTAGTGGCACTCTCCATTACTCCATTATTTTCGTAACATTCATACAATACCTTTAAATACTCCAACTCATATCTGAACATTTCTCAAGGGTTATGACATCATATCTGCGAGACTAAATTTACTAGATTAGGATTCACTACGTTTATCTTGCATGATCTGCTGATTTGCTTATAACCTCTTGTCTAGCCATAACTTGCTCTTCCTGAATCAACTACAAACTACTCGTTGGTCCATTCTCATATCTATATTCCTCGTAATATCTCTTTAGTTATTTTGCTTTGTCTTAAGTTACCTCTCACGCATAATCCTTATGTATCAAGTGTTCATTTGCACTTATTTATCAACATAATCGGGTGCGCAACCCTTACCGCTTCTCTCTGGTGTCATGCTTGCATAATGTTCTAGAGTCATATCATATCTATATGATCTGAATAGATGCTATCTCATTCCTTTCACCCTTTTACCGTATTGCTCCTTTACTATTCCATAGTTACCTCTTCATCTTGCCATTTTTTCACATCTTCACTAACATCTTACTCGCCTTGCGGTAACCCATCTATACCGGGGATAATTGAATTTATTACGCACAAGGGTGACACTTAGAGTAACTGGCACACTTAGTCCCTTAAGCTTAACTCTGCTCCACGTGCTTGCTTTAGGGAAGCATCTTCCTAAATGAACCTTAAAGGTTATTCTTTTGTTGCCCATTCTACTATTGTCGGAATGTTATCTTTGAAATTACCCATGATACCAACTACAATAAAATCTTTCAACCCCTAATTCATGTTCAGTTTATCTTGTTCACCAGTCCATACTGATTTCTAGTACTCCGAGGTCTAACCTTTCCTCCTGGTAGTCACGTTGAAGTCACCAACTTATCTCGAAATAAGGATATGACTTTATGGCTTATAATCGTTTATTGCCTCAAGGCCTGTCACCTCTTGTATTTTCCTTCACTTGACTATGGCACATCGTGTCTTAATTTGATTTACTATTATCACCCATATATCACATCTTACTCATGATGCTTCATTTACTCTCTTCTTATTCTCCGGATAATATTTTTTGTCTATCACTTTATTCTGAAAACTTCAACAAAAAGTTCTTTCTCTTTTAGCTCCCCTTGCTTTATCTCGTGGATCTTCGAAATGCCTAACATTCTTCCTTTTTTTTTACTCGGGCTGGAGTCATACTAAGGAAAATATTTTTCCCTTCTAGGATCCCGCTGCCTATCTTCTGAAATTTTTGAATGTTCTAGTATTCCTATCTGACTGTACAATTCTAGAATTCACCATCTGGGTATCTCACAAGAAGATCTATTACCACATTTGCACTATCTTTCGAAAACATTAGTTAATGATAACAATCCATCCATAATTTTGGGTTACTCTAACCCGAACTGAATTTTGATATCACATTCTTCTCTTAAACTATATTTGTTAGCCCACATAAGGCATAGCTGAGTTGGGTGCGGTCAATTGTATATATCTCCGTTAATATTGAAGGTAACCCTAATACTTACATTTTTGTATGCCGGAATTGTAAATAATGATAATCTTCATTAAATAGGTACCACTTACCCTTCGTCATCTTACTTGTTTTACTTGTTGAAACTTGTGTCTACTTTCCGATTCTCTTATTTCTTTTTTTACCATACGAGTAGATAGATATTCTTGCCTTAGGGCTCCTCATCAAGGAGCTTACACATCTTAGAACACACATGATCTGTTGAAGACCCCACATTTGCTCATCATAAGCATGATACCAAATCGAGTTCCTCTGACTCAACTCTTCCACAACCACATTCAATCTCATACCAAATATTTATTTGGATGAGGTATCGTTGTATTACGAACACAATAGAATTTAGAAGTTTGTTACAATTGAGCTATGTAACACGATCTAAAGTAAGAAGAAAGAGTGACATTCCTAAATGCCATGTAGCCTCCCGATTATAAGTGTGGTGCACAACACACCCATAAACAAGACTCTACTAGACACGGCTGTAGACTCCCTAGGACAGAACTGCTCTGATACCACTTCTGTGACGACCCAAACCGAAGGGCCGCGACGGGCACCTGGTACCTTACTCAACCGAGTACCAATATAATATATCTTTCTTATTATACTATCTTGAGTAAATGAGCCCGAAACCCGTCATGAGATAACAAGAATAAAACATAAGGGAATACTCAACATATGACGACCCAACATGTTATACAAACTTATACATGTGACATACGGGCGTATAAGGCCGACTTGACCATGTGTAAACTCAACACATAGGCCAACAAGGCCATATATGTATCCATAAACCTGACATCTGTCTACAAGCCTCTAAGAGTACATAAAATCATAAAGGTTAGGACATGGACTCGTCATATAAATCAATACATATCCAAAGCATACTGACCAAATAGGCAACTACGGAGCAAGTGGAGTGCACCAACACCTCCGCTGAGTTGATAGCCTACTAGGAGGAATGTCAACCTATCAATTGGGACCTGCGGGCATGAAACGCAGTGTCCCCAGGTAAAAAGGACGTCAGTACAAATAAAGTACCGAGTATGTAAAGCAGAAAAGCATAAACAAGAACAGTAATATAAAGAGAAATAGAGGAGATACAAACCTGTAAAAAATATCTTAGCTATATTTTAGTATAAATATGAGAATACAATAAATGAGTCACCAAAAATGATAATTTTGTTGACAATTATTGGATTTTTTTTGATAAAATAGGGTAGTAAATTGATTAAAAAATCTTCGGAAAATTAAGGAAAAATAATGCAACCTTGGGATATACTTATATATGCCTATATAAGCCATTTTGAAGGTATTTTGCATATTTTTAAAAAATACAGGGAAAAATTGGGTATCAATATCTACAATAACCCACACTTCGTCCGACTTCCTCTGAGTCCGTGGGAGTGCAACAATGAAGTCCATAGTGATATGCTCCCACTTCCACTCAGGAATCTCAATCCTCTGAAACAAACCACCAGGTCTCTGATGCTCGTACTTGACCTGCTGACAATTCAAACACCGAGCCACATATTTAATAATATCCTTATTCATCCTCCTCCACCAGTAATGCTGCCGCAAATCCCGATACATCTTAGCGGCGCCCGGATGAATAGAGTACAGGGAACTATGGGCCTCCTCTAGAATCAACTCCCAAAGTCCATCCACATTAGGCACACAAACTCGACTCTACATCCTCAAAACTCCATCATCTCCTAATGTAACCTGCTTGGCACCACCGTGCCGCACTGTGTCCCTAAGAGCACACAAATGAGGATCATCATACTGTCGATTTCTAATACGCTCAAATAATGAAGAACGAGCGACTGTACAAGCTAAAACACGGCTGGGCTCAGAAACATCCAACCTCACGAACTGATTGGCTAAATCCTGAACATCCAAAGCAAGCGGTCTCTCACCGATCGGAATATACACAAGACTACCCATGCTGTCCGACTTTCTACTCAAAGTATCGGCCACTATATTGGCCTTCCCCGGATGATATAAGATGGTGATATCATAGTCTTTTAGTAGCTCCAACCACCTTCTCTACCTCAAATTCAGCTCCTTCTTCTTGAACAAGTACTGCAGACTCTTATGATCCGTGAACACCTCACATGACACGCCATATAAATAGTGCCTCCAAATTTTCAGCGCGTGAACAATGGCTACTAACTCCAAATCATGAACCGGTTAATTTTTCTCGTAAATCTTCAACTGTCGCAAAGTATATGCAATAACCTTGCCATCTTGCATCAACAACGGTGCAAGTCCAATACGATATGCATCACAATAAACTGTATATGGCCCTAAACTTATAGGCAATACCAATACCGGTACCGTAGTCAAAGCTGTCTTGAGCTTCTGAAAGCTCGCCTCGCACTCGTCTGACCACCTGAACTGGGCACCTTTCTGGGTCAACGTGGTCATCGAGGCTGCAATAGATGAAAACCCCTCCACAAACCAACAGTAATAGCGTGCCAAACCCAAGAAACTCCGGATCTCTATAGCAGATGCGGGTCTAGGACAATCCTTGACTGCCTCTACCTTATTTGGATCCACCTGAATACCCTCTGCTGATACAGCGTGACCCAAGAAAGCAACTTATCCCAACCAAAACTCACACTTCAAAAACTTAGCATACAATTGACTATCTCTCAAAGTCTGTAGAACAACTCTCAGATGTTGCTCATGCTCCTCCCGACTGTGGGAATAGATCAAAATATCATCAATGAAGACTATCACAAAGTAATACAAGTAAGGATTGAGCACTCGGTTCATCAAATCCATGAAAGCTGCTGAGGCATTTACAACAACAAACCCAATTTATCAACCCGAATGATATTGTTGACACCCAATTTTTTGCTATATATTTTTTTCAATTTAAAAAGTACCTTAAAAATAGTATATGTATGCATATATAAGTATGCCCAAATTTTATTATTTTTTAATTTTTAAAGGTTTTTAAATCAATTATTTCCCCTATTTTAATCCATAAAAACCCAGTAATAATTTCCAAAATTATTATTATTATTGGTAGTTCATTTATTGTACTTTAACATTTATTCTAAAATATAGCTAAAATAATTTTTACATGTTTTTACAAATTTATTTAGTATTTTAAAGCTAAATTACATATAATTGTAATATTAGCCTCTTTTAGGATTTTATTGCGTTCCTATTTATAAAATTAAGTTCAGTATTTTTTAATTGATAATTATATGTTATAAATTGTTTTAGTACTTTCAATTTATTTCCAAAAATTAATTTACTACTTCTATAATTTTTAAAAGGAAAAGTGGCTATTTAAATGATAGCCCAATCTCATTTCAATTACAGCCTAAAATTGGGCCCAAATCAGACACAATTTCCCAACCCAATTGCATCTCAAACCTGACCCTCTAACCCAGTATACACGACCCAAGCCGGTCTCCCACCTAACCCCTTTAATCCTAGCCGTTGATCATTTAGATCAACGGTTCCAATACACCCTTTCCTTAATTAATCCCAAATGACCTTAAAAACCTTATCATTTGATACAATCAGCTGCCCTTGAATCCTCCTTCTCTATCAACTCTCATGAACCCAAGCCGCCGCCCTTTTACCCCACCCTAATACCTACCTAATCTATGACCTTCCGTGGTCATTTGAGGCATGTACTAGCCTGCCATGGCTCCCATGTGTTTGGTTCTATGGTTTCACGACCATACCTCAAAGGAGTCTGGTCCAGTCCTTTATCGACTGTTGTTCATGGCCTTTCTCCGGCCATCCGCGACCTTTTCCAACCATTCATGGCCTTTCAAGGCAGGTCCTTGACCTTTTCCGGTTAGTTCGTTAACTTTCGAGATCTTTCTCGTTTATTTTTGGGTTTTCTAAAACCCTAATCTCTAAGACCTTTCGATTTTTTTCCGTTCTACTTTAGATCTGTACTTGCTATGAGTGTTTTAAGTGTTTTCTCAAAACTTTTTCAACTTTCTTTCAAAATGATCCTTCATCTTCTCCGATTAGGGTTTTCCTTTAAGTTTTCTTTTCAAAGATCTTTTATTTTAATGTGTTTGAGATTTTGCCAAGTTTTGCTCATGTTGTTCTTCTATTTGTTTCAGCATGTTAAAACCCTAGTTCCTTTTGTGGTCTCATTCGAGTTCTAAAATTGTTTGTTAGATGAGTGCTTGTTTGATTTATTTGTTTATCATTTTTTAAAACTCGATTATTGTTAAAAACCCTAGGTCATTAGGTCTAAAACTATTTGTTTTAATGTATACTTGACTCAATTGAAAGTTCTTGTTTCAGACTCTCTTTCTTAGGTGACTTATCTGATTTTTACTATCTTTCAACTAGACTATGGTTGAAACCCCAATTTCTCAAAAGTGTTTCGTCACCTGTTATTGCAAGAACTTTACTTGTTCTGACTCTCTTCACTTTGGCTACATGTGTGAGCCTTGACTATCTACTGAATCATATGCTTATTTTTGCTACTATTGTATGTTGTTTCTTTTGCCAATGTGTTTGACCTCGCATGACTGATATTTTATTCACTTTATTTATATACTGAAGTGCAGAAGCATGTTCCTTCCTTGATTGATCTCGATCTTGTGACTGATTTCAAAAGCTTTTCTTATATGAGCCCTGATTTCACTCGCCTGTTTAAAAATTAATTGATTCTTTTCCCTTTGCTGTGATGTTTTACCTTTTTGATTTCTTTCCCAAAATAAATATATTTTTGTACTCAAACTTGATTGTTCACTGCATGCTTTTACTGACCCTTATATTGCAATAATCAACATGCTTCCAAACTGATTTTCTTCCCTTAATTAGACCTGCTTCTACCCTGTCACGACCCGAATTTCCTACCACCGAGGTCGTGATGACGCCTACTATCGGATCTAGGCAAGCCAACTATTTAAACATTTCACAAAATTTTTATCTACAATAATATGATAAACTGAAATAAATACTTAAAATATGCGGAAGACTTTTAACAAAAACGATATCATAATGTGGAAGTTTAAAACATAACTCTACCCAGTATCTGGTGTCACCACTCACGGATTACTAAGGAGTACTAAAAACATCAGTCTGAAAGAAAATACACAAGAGTCTGTCTCGATACAAATAAACAAAAGGAAGTGACATAGATGAGACTCCGAGCTCGCGGACGTCAGCTAAGCTACCTGAGAGTCTCTGGACTGAAGGTCGGCTCCTGGTCTAGAACTGCTGCGGCGGTCCGTAAGCTGCCCCCTGATCTGTGCACAAAAAGGTACAGAAGTGTAGAATCAGCACAATCGACCCTATGTGCTGGTAAGTGCCTGGCCTAACCCCGGCGAGGTAGTGACGAGGCTAGACAGGACCTACCACAAACAACCTGCACGGATATATATAATAACAGGAGAATACGCTAATCTAAACAGTTAAAAGGGGAGGGAAGCATGCTGGGGGGTACAACAGTTCAAATACAGAAATCGGCTAACAAGAGTGAAACTGAGCAAATAATAACTGATAAAGAAATATCAGCAAACTCAACACACAGAACAATATACTCAGTCCATATTCCCGTTACGGCGCGCAACCGATCCTCAACATTTAACACCATTGCGGCGTGCAACCTGATCCTCGACAACTAATCCGTTGCGGTGTGCAACCCAATCCTCAACATTTAGTACCGTTGCGGCGTGCAACTCGATCCTCAATATTTACCAACAAAACTTACCCAACATCATTCGCAACTCAGGTGCGAGGGAAGTAACATCAAAAATACAAAAGTCCCAACGAGGGAATATATTTAACAATTCAAATATCCCGGCAAGGGAGTATTCAATTTACACTAAAATCCCGACAAGGGAGTATTCAATTTATACCAAAATCCCGGCAAGGAATCAATCACAACTCCTTTCAATACTTTCATCTATTACTCAATGGTAGTTATCATTCGAGCCAACACTCCAA
>MU743718.1:3644-16904 GCA_026770625.1 Nicotiana glauca | reverse complement strand
GGGAGTGCCTAACACCTTCTCCCGGATTAACAGAATTCCTTATCCGGATTTCTAGTTCGCAGACTGTAACAGAGTCAAAACTTTCCTCGGTTCGGGATTAATCCGGTGACTTGGGACACCATTATTCTCCCAAGTGGCGACTCTGAAATTAAATAAATAGATCCAGTTCCCACTGTCCTTAAATTTCAAAAAACTCCTTCCTTTTATTATATCCCTTCTCGGGATGTAATAGAATAGCGGTAAAAAAGGAGGTGTGACACCAGGCATCAGGTTAATACCAAAATTAATATCCTTGTCCGGCGGCATGCCTGGCAGGTCTGTGGGAAATACATCGGGAAAATCCCTTACAACTGAAATAGAATCGATACTAGGAGCCTCAGCTCCAACATCCCGCACAAAAGACAGCTATGAAAGACAACCCTTACCAACCATAAGTTGGCCTTCAAGAAAGAGATTACTCTACTAGGAACATAATCAGTCACACCACGACACTCAATATGCGAAATACCCGACATAGCCAAAGTGAGTATCTTAGCATTATAGTCTAGAATAGCATGACATGGAGATAACCAATCCATGCCTAAAATGATATTGAAATCCACCATGCTCAATAGTAATAGATCAACTCGGGTCTCCAGACCCCCAATAGTCACTACACATGATCGGTACACATAATCTCTGACAACAATATCGCCCACCTAGGTAGACACATGAACAGGCAAAGCAAGAGACTCCCGGGGCGTACCCAAATAATGAGCAAAATATGAGGAAAGATAAGAATAGGTGGATCCGGGATCAAATAATACCGAGGCATCTCTGTGGAAGACTAGAACAATACCTGCAATGACAACATCTGAAGCAATATCATCTGATATACCTGGAATAGCATAGAAATGGGCCTGAGCAACCCTTGATCGACCTCCCCCTCTGGGGTGACCCCTGGCTGACTGACCCCCGCCCCTATCTGGTTGGGTAGGTAGTGGTGGAGCAACTGGCGCTGAAGCGAAGATTGACCCCTCCGCTGGGATGAACTAGAAGCACGAGGAGGCCACCGCCTCCACATGTGGCCCATCTCGCCACACTCATAACAACTCCCAGGTGCTGGAGAAGGGGACTAAAAGGAAACCCTCGTACTAGAGTGACTAGCAGATACACTCGGCATAGAAGAGCCCTGAACTGATGGAGCACGAGATGAACTCTGAGCTGGAAGGACGTTGAGTGATGACTGGCTCTATTGAGACCCATGATATACCCACGGCCTGAAGATGCCCCACGATAGTCTGGGCGGGCTGATTGAGCAGGCCTGAAAGAACGACCTCTACTATGCTAAAACTGGCCCATCAAAGGAGCACCACTATAGCTGCCAGATCCTTGAGGCCTCTTGGCCTCCCTCTCCTATCGATCCTACCAGTGAACCGTCTCAATCTCTCATGTGATATCAACCACCCCCTCGAACGTAGCACCTAATACTCTCTCTCTAGTCATAAGAATACAGAGATAGTACTTAAGGCCATCAACAAATCACCTGATCCACTGACGATCAATTGGAACCATCTAAACGGCATGACGAGCCAAGTCTAAAAACCTCATATCATATTGGGACACTGTCATATCCCCCAGTCTCAACCACTCAAATTGTCTACGTAGCTCCTCATTGCGGGACTGCGGTACATACTTCTCCAAGAAGAGAGTGGAGAACTCCTGCCTAGTAAGGGGCGCAACACCAACGTACCTACGCCTCCCATCAAGTGAAGGCAACCCCAGAAAACTGAAAGGTGGTGAATTCCACACCACTAGTCTCAAGAATCCCTGCAGTACGAAGCATCCGCTGGCACTTATCTAAGAAACCATGGGCATCCTCGACCTCAGCATCACTGAAGAATAGAGGCTGGAGTCTACCAAACCTCTCAAGACGACGCTGCACATCATATGGCATAACTGGTACCATGAACCCCCGAACTGGTGCAACCAGTTGGGCTGGAGGTGCCTCCAGCGTCTATAGTCCCTATACTACCTGCTCGAATGTACGGGCAATGGAGGTCTGATTGCCTCCCCTAGCCTGTGAAGTAGTTGCTGTTGTGGTGGCTGAAACTACCTAGGCCATGCCAGTGCAAATCGTCAAGATCTGTGCTAAGGCCTCCTATAGACCCGGAATCAGGATGGGCATAGATGGTGCCTGAATTGGTGCTGCTGGAGCCTGATCCGAAGCTGGGGCAACTGGTGGTTCAACAGGTGCTGCCCTCAATGCTCTACCTCTACCACGACCACGACCACGACCGCGTCCATGCCCTATGATGGCCTCAGCGGGTGGTACTGGTGGTCGCCCACCTCATCTTGTAGCTTATGTCCTCACAATCTGTGAGATAATATAATAACAGAAGTCTAGTTCTTAGATCAACAAGTTCGCACTATAAGAATTTCAACAATATGAAGTTTTTTTCTAAAAGCTTCTGCAGCCTCTCGAGGATAAATACAAACGTATCTATACTGATCCGCGAGACTCTACTAAACCCGCTCATGACTCGTGAGACCTAGTAACCTAGGCTCTGATATCAACTTGTCATGACCCAAATTCCTAAACCCCGTCGTGATGGCGCCTCTCATGAATACAAGGCCAGCCAGACCAAATAGTACACCTCTTTTAAACAGCTACATACCATAAACAGTTGCTAAACATGATATAATAGTCATAATTTGCGGAAACAACGATAATAATAGAAGAAACCATCCCGCCACAGCCCAAATCGGGGTGTCACAAGTCACGAGAGTCTAAGAAAATAAATTCTCAGAATATACTACGGAGTCTCAATACTAGAATAGAAAAATAGGAACATAGATAGAGAGGAACTCCAGGCTGCGAATTCCAGTAGCTACCTAAAGGCTCCTCGAATATCGGTCTGAGCTAGGGACAAGTCAACACTCAGGAACAGGACCTCCTATGCCTGAATCTTCACACACGGTGCAGGGAGTAATGTGAGTACTCGAACCTAGTGAGTAATAAATATAAATAATGATTTAAAGCAAGAAAACACGAGAAAAACACAAGGTAATCTATACATAAGCAGTAAAATCCGTTAAAACAGTAAATCAATGAAGTAATCAAGTAAAATTCCTTTCACAAGTAAAATAGGTAATTTGGCAGGTAAATAACAAATAGGAATCCGCCCCTTGGGAATAGTATCAACCTCTCATAATAGTATCAGCCCCTCGGGCACAATATCAATCTCTCAGAACAATATCAGCCCCTCGGGCTCACTCTTAGATCACAATGGGTACCCGCGCTCACTGTGGGTGTGCAGACTCCGGAGGGGCCCTTTACGACCCAAGCACAATATCAAGCCATCTCCAGGCATCAAATCTAGGCCCTCGGCCTCATATCAGTATTAGTATAACTCTGCTGAAGCGCGCAGCCCGATCCTATAGTATCCTCACGTCTGGCCCTCGGCCATACTAAATTCAGAAAGCACATAAGCCCGTCGGGCAATAGTAAAACAGTATTTCTCAGCCAAAAATCCTTTAAAATAGCATTAAAATCATAAAACTGAGTGAATGTGGCTGAGTATGAAAACAATGAAAAATGACAAGACCGAGTTCAATTAATAAGTCAAATCGGTGAGAAGATATAAGTGAAAATCGCCGAAGTGTTCAAATAGTTGGCGCTAGGTCCAAATATGGCATTCAGCCTCAGTTAATGATGATAGCAAATAATTTATATTTAATAACATGGTAAATTCATCAATCGGGACGAACTACGTCAAAGTCCCCAACGGTGCTCTACCCCACGCTCGTCGTCCAGCGTGTAAGTCACCTTAATATAGTATCACGATGTATAGTCCGGGGTTGTAAACCCTCAGAACATCATTTAACATCATTACTCACCTTGAACCGGCTAAATCTGTAGTTCGCAACACCTTTGCCCCTCGAATTGGCATCCACGTGCGTCGAATCTATCCAAAAGTAGAATGAATATGTCACAATATGCTAAGGGAACAAAGCCCAATAAAAAACAATCGAAAAATACTAAACATACAAAATTAGCCAAAATCCGAGCCCCGATACATGTCTCGAA
Organism: Nicotiana glauca; assembly: GCA_026770625.1. Taxonomy (NCBI): domain Eukaryota; kingdom Viridiplantae; phylum Streptophyta; class Magnoliopsida; order Solanales; family Solanaceae; genus Nicotiana; species Nicotiana glauca. The sequence continues at coordinate 12,835 of MU743718.1, read as the reverse complement.
ATTCAAAATTTTTTACATCAACGGGTTCCTTAACTCCTCACGAGTTCATACATACTAAGAACATCAAAATCCATCAACAATTGACCCTTCAAATCCAAAATTAAAATCTGAAAATTCCAAGACTTGTTCTTCCATTTTTAGCAATAATTCGATGATTTTCTAGATGGATTTTGACAATAAAAACGAGTTTCGAGTCCAAGAAACTTACCTCCAAATTTTTCCCCTTGAATCCTTCATTAATGTCCTTCAAGAATCTCTAAAAATGAGTAAATATGAGTGCAAAATCACCCAAAATTGCGGATAAGATGTTCTAAAACAATCTGCCCAGGCCTGACCATTCCTTCTTCGCGTTCGCGGCCTGTCACTTGCATTTGCGAAGGTCAATCACCCAGACCCTTCGCATTCGTGTACCGGGCCTCGCGTTCATGAAGGCCTATTACCCAGACCCTTCACGTTCATGTATCATACCTCACGTTCGCGTAGGCCAATGACCCCAGGCCCAGTTTTCTTCTACACATTCGCGACTCCTCCATCGCATTCGCATAGCAGCTTAGCCCACCCCTTTGCGTTCGCAACTCCCTCTTTGCGTTCGTGAAGTCCAAAACCAGAAGCCTCCCAATTTCCTCTTTGCATTTGCGAGACTCTCTTCGCATTCGCGAAGAAGGAAACCAGATGCCAGCAACCAGCAACAGCATTTTACCCAAATTCTATTCGTTAACCACCCGAAACTCACCCGAGGCCCCTGAGACTTCAACCAAAGGCACCAACACATCCTAAGACCTTATTTAAACTCGTTCTGATCATCAAAATGCCTCAAACTACATCAAATTACCCAAAATTAATCGAATTCAAGCGTAAGTGTTTTCCATAAACTTTCGAAATACACTTTCGATCAAAAAACCCAACCAAACCACGTATGAATGACCTAAAATATTTCTCACACATCCCAACAGACATATCAAAGCTACAGCAACTCTCGAAATTCCATTCTGACCCTTAGATCTAAATCTCACCTATGAATCGAAAATCGCCAAAATACTAGCTTCGCCAATTCAAGCCTAATTCTATACCGGACCTCTAAAACCAATTTTGATCACGCTCCTAAGTCACAAATCACCTCCCGAAGCTAACCGAAGCATCAGAATTTACATCCAAACTCTCTAACTCATAATTCAACATCTGGTTGACTTTTCCAACTTAAGCCTTTTTAAAAGAGACTAAGTGTCTCATTTCTTACCAAATTCACTCCGAACTCAAACCAATCAACTCGACTATACAAAAACACGGATAATGAAGCATAAAAAAGTAGAAATAGTGGAAATAGAGCAGTAAATTATGAGATGACTGGACGGGTCATCACACAAAATCAAGCATAACGGTCAGAAGTTATTGAAGAGTATAAAAATGAGAGACTGGGAAAGAAGAAGGTATGAAGCCTTGTATACAATTATCTATCCAACTACAAGTTCTTTATTCTACTCTTAACAAATATTGTTATTCACTTTAGTAGATTTACTGTGTACTCAAAAGAGAGAAGAGAGACAGAAAAATATTGGAGAGGTAGTATATCTGAGAGGTTGTGTCATTGTTCGTTTCATTGGTGAGCGAGTGAAAACCAAAGGGTCTTTGTTGGTGAGTGAGTGAAAACCAACTCTTGTTCACTGTTAGCGAGCGAGTAAAAACTAACCCTGTCAACGTTGGTGGTGATCGCTGAAAATCACAAAGGTTGTACTCAATTCAATTTACAAAGAGACCTAAAAGACAACATTGTTGCAACCCAAGAGGACTGGATTAGGATACCACATTGGTTCTGAGCCAATATAATATTCCTAGTGTCATTTACTTTATCACTCTTATATTATATTCTATTCCTTTATTGTTTATTGTGATTAACAATTGTTTAAATTGAAAGGACTAACAGTTATGTGCAGGCTGTCTTTGCATAAGTCGACTAGGTCTGAAGAGTAGTCGAATAGAATTTTAAAAAGGCTATAATTCACCCCCCCCCCCCCCTCTCTCCCCTTGTACCTTCACTTTGGAGGTAGTGGATTCTGTTCTTTTAAATTTAATTATTAAAAAAGGTATCCTACTGTACAAAACATCCTGCAGCACCCTAGGAGATGTGATGTAGACAGTCTAACTTAATGCAAACATTAATGGCTACTTTCATGGTTTGAATTCCCATGACCTATTGATGTTTTATACTTCAATACCACACAAGAGGAGAATGATTTGTGTGGTGCTCGATTTCGCGTGCACTGGATTTTGTTTCTTCTATGTGTTCCTTACACTACAGTTGCAGAATAAATAATACACAAAGTAAAGGACACAAGGATTTTTATGTGAAAAGCACCTGGTTCAAAAGGTGAAAAAACCACGACGTACTACCCTAGTAGGATTTTCCCAAATACTTTACTACAACTCTGAGCCAGCAACAAAGTTTACAATCTCTTGCAAATTTAAGGATTAACTCTAACCCTTGTAACAACCAGCCACAGGCTATTGTGACTACTTCAAATTAACTCTAACTTTTGGAAGATACAACTCGAGTTTACAACCACTTGCAAACCTAAGGATTAACTCTAACCCTTGTAGCAGCACGCCACATGTTGTTTTAACTATTTCAAGTTGGCTCTAACTTGAATAATACAAATCAAGTACCTAGTACAATTGCTTCTAAGAAAGTTGAAAGGTACAGCTCAAAACGCCAACTACAGTTTGAACTATAAATAAAGAAAGACATATAAAACTCTTTATAGAACTGGTTCTTCAATCTGGTTCGCGTAGCTACAGGATCACACTCTTAAATCTCACAGGAATTGCTCACAAATGCCTTGCTATTTTCCTCTCAATTCATGCTTTCACTTCTTTATGTGTGTGTCACCTGTAAACGAGAACACAACTAATATTTATAGAGTTAGTAGAATAAGGATTAACTAGAGTTCTTCCTTAGTGGAAGAGTTCTGGTTATCTTCAATAACTAACTCCTTCCTTTTCTTGGATAGAGTTCTATTCAAGTACGGAATCATGATCCTTATCAAATATGCAACCTTTTAATTTAAGGATTATCATAAATAACCACGTATACTTATTCCTTCCATGTGTATACCTTTTGCTTGATTATGTTTGTCACTTGTGTATATTGTCCATGAACCTGGTTCATGCATGTGTTCCTTTGTCAATCATCAAAATCAAAACCGCTCAGGTCAATACATATAAGTGACATGGAGACGACTTTATCATTATTCAAAGACTCACTTTTAAATTTAATTAAAGAATTTTAAATTTTATACTAGCACATTTATTTCATAAATTGTTTATTTCTGAACATTAAAACTTCCGACTAAGTTAAAGCAGAAGAAGATAAGGTTCAAAGCTTTTAACATGGTCAATTTTAATACTCCCGCGTATATAGAAATAGGGCAGTGCGCATGCTCTTATGGGGCCAGTTCCCGTCCACTGTTTGTCCTTTACCTTTTTGTATTTGAAAACTCTATATGCTCTATTATCTAAGTCCTGCAAAGAAAAGAAAATAGAGAAAAGCAAAAGAGGAGAGAAGTCGGGTGAGAAGCAGCGAACATGAGTCACCGTGGTGAAAGAGCAGGAAATACAAGAGAAATGGTGGATTCTAATGAGGGTGGACAAGAAGAATATGGTGGTGGCCAAGGCAGCAACAGCAGTACTAGACAAAGGTCATTACCACCTAAAAGGGGGAGCACCAAAAAAAATTGGAAGATGTATGGGGTTCTGTCTCTAGTCCCACAACTCCTCCTTCTCAGGCTAACTCATGAGCCATTTTCATACTTTAAATTATGGGGTCATTGGCCCTTTGTGTTTTAGCTTCCTAGTTCTCCGTTCATGTGCTCCTTTAATTTGGTTGTATAGTTGTATTTTGTAATTAAATATCTTTCAATGATGTCTTGAAATTTGCTTCATCAATTTCATATCTTTGTTTATAGTCTTTCTGTTAATTTATAGTCTTCTTAATCTTCTTTTTGTTTGTATTCAATATATGCAAGGAAGAAATATTAAGAGTGCAATGCCGCGCTATTTTCCTTTGGATATAAGAAGCCGGCCCAATAGTTCTGAGATCGTTTTTGGTTTTAGGATCCTCTTGTCCTTCATCTATTAATTTTTTTCTTTATCTGAAGAACAAAATTCCAATCATAGGACTAAGAATGGGAGAGAGAAAAGGATTACCTATGAAAATTGGAACCACATCAATTATATTAAAGAATCAAACTAATATTACTAGATTATAAGTCGTGATTGGTGATGACTGTTGTTTTTTTTTTTTTGAAAAGTTTATTCAACTTTTTGTTAAGTCAAGTACTCTAATATTTTTTCTCCGTTTAAGCAAAAAAAAAGTACTCTAATATTTAGAGTGATGAAATCATTCATTGGTTAATTTACAAAAATTTTAGGAAGCAATAGTATTCTATGGCCACGCCTTGTGTGATATTCCATCCACAGTCCTCAATCCTCATATGAAATTTACTTCATTGGTCATGAACTTGAGGTCTGAAAAGAGTATTTACAATAAGTGAGCAATAATAATGGAGAGGACGACTGCACTGGAATCTAGAGATATAACAATGGAACCACGAGAGAATACATTATAAATTAACTAGTTTGATATTGATTATGATCATTCTAACGCAATCTTCATCTTTTATCAGAATTTGAAACTAGTGACATGAGCAAAGCTCATCGAATCGGAGCTAAATAAATCTTCAAACGACTATCAGTTTTATTTTAAAACTTGGAATTCATCTAAAATAATATTTTCTTATTAGAATGTGTTATATATTCTTGACAATTCCAGAACTAAGAGAATCTAAATAATTGACTAAGTAACTGATAACTTTCATAAAGAGAAATTCAATAATTATCAAACATATATAGAAAATTTGAAAGATCTCACCAATCTACCTTTTACTAGTAATTTTGGGCATTTTCCTTTCTCTTCTATATCCCTCTCAGCTTTTTAGTATTTCAGTGCTAGATGGCTCCCTTTCTGTCACGACCCAAATCCCAAACCCGGTCGTGATGGCGCCTCTCGTGAAGACAAGGCTAGCCAACAAAACAAACGTTTCCTTGTAATAGTTATTTAACATTTATAAAACTAAAACATAATTAGCATAATCAAAAGTGCGGAAAATAGCGATAACAACGGGGAACCATCCGGTTACAGCCCGACATCGGGGTGTCACTAGTCATGAGCTACTACAGAGTTCACTAAAGTACTACAAGTCCGAAAATAGGAACAAAGTCTGAAAGTAACAGGAACAACATAAAATAAGGGGGAAGATCTGGTGCCGCGGATGCTAGCGGTCACCTGACTCAGCCATGAGAACAAATCTTCAAACAGCTCAAAACCCGCTACCGGGTGGTCAAGTACCTGCATCTGCACACGAAGTGCAGGGAGTAAAGTGAGTAATCCAACTCAGTGAGTAATAAAAGTAAATAATAACTGAGCAATATGGAACCACATAAAGCAAGTCATCATGCTATATAATACAGTGTAATCCTTTAAGAAAATAGTGAAAATGTGAAAATCCTTTAGTAAATATCTTGGCTCAGTTTTAAATCTCTTTTGAAAATGATCTTTTCAACAGTTGCAAAAAATTAATTTCAACAATTAAGAAATAATCAGAAAATCTGCCCCTCGGGCTCAATATCAACCTCTCAGTACACTATCAGCCCCGCGGGCTCACTCCCAACTCACAAAGTACAACATCAGCCTCTCGGGCTCACTCCCAACTCACAAAGTACAACATCAGCCTCTCGGGCACAGCACTCCATTAAGAAATAACACCAGGATATCTGGTAAACAGTGCAAGAAGTAGCATGGATGCCAATGATATAAGTGCTGAATGTCATGTCAACATTACAAAATAAGAACAAATGCATGAGTGCAATGCAATGCATATGACGGTACACTCTAGTACCCGCTGCGGCGTACAGCCCGCTCCATTTATTTATCGTCGACGGCGCTCACTGGGGGTGTGTACAGACTCCGGAGGGTCTCCTACAGCCCAAGCACAATAACAAGCTATCTCGTGGAATCACATCTAGGCTCTCAGCCTCATATCAATATCACTATAATCATCCAGGCACTCGGCCTCAATATCAATGTAACAGCACTGTGGTGCACGGCCCGATCTACCCATAATCAATATAATACTGCTAGAGCACGCAGCCCGATCCATGCTCAGTCCAGAAAACCATCATAAGCCCCTTGGGCATTTATAAACAGTAGTTCTTAGCCCGAAATATCATTTGAGTTTTCAAAACTTAGAAGTATGGCTGAGTTTGCAAAATAGTATTTAAAACCTTGGACTGAAACCAAATGATATGCAAAATATGCTAAAACAGTAATATCAATCCTCGAAGGATTCACATAGTTGGCACGAAGCCCAAACATGGCAGTCAACCCATAGTATGATGATACAAGTAGTTTCAGTCAAATACACGGTAAAATCAACAGCTAGGACGGACCAAGTCACAATCCCCAACGGTGCACCCACACTCAATCTGCCGTGCAAGTCACCTCAATATAGCAGTATGATGTGCAAATCCGGGATTTTAAACCCTCAGGATATCATTTACAAGTATTACTCACCTCAAGATGGCCAAAAGTCTAGCTCGTTATGCCCTTGCCTCTTGAATTGGCCTCCTCGTGCAACGAATCTTCCCAAAATCACAACGAATATGTCGCATTATGCTAAAGGGACAATACCCAATCGAAAGCAATCGAAAAATATCAAAATTCACGAATTTGACAAAACCCGAGCCCCAGGCCCACATCTTGAAATCTAGAAATTTTTACATCAAAATGTTCCTTATTTCGCCACGAGTCTATACATACCAAATTCACAAGAATCGGAGTCCATTTGACCCCTCAAATCCCAAAATTTAGAATTTCAATCACAAGCCCTAATTTCTTCTAATTTGGTTATGTTTTCATGGATTTCTAGGATGATTCTTCAATAAAAATCATGTATTTAATTCATAAAACTTACCTCCAATCGATCTTAGTTGAAACTCTCTTAAAAAGCTCTCAAAGTGTCCAAAATAGTGAAAGAAATGAAAAGTTCACGGATGAATAAACATTCTACCCAGAATTTTTCGGAATTACTGTTCACCCCGTGTGTACTGTTCACGGGGGTACTATTACGGTACTGTTCACGGATACATTTATGGGTACTGTTCGCGAACAATTCACGGATACTGTTCATGCGCGATTACTGTTCACCCCGCGCGGATACTGTTCACCCGTGTTGTTACTGCTCACGCGCGGGTTACTGTATCTGTGAATAGTACGGTGAATAGTACCCCATAACAGTATTCGTGAACAGTACCGTAACAGTACCTCGTGAACAGTACACATGGGGCTTATGATGATTTTCTGGACTGAGCATGGATCGGGCTGCGCGCCGCAACAGTATTATATTGATTATGGGTGGATCGAGTTGCGCGTTGCAGCGGTGTTACATTGATATTAAGGCCGAGTGCCTGGATGATTATACTGATATTGATATGAGGCTGAGAGCCTAGATGTGATGCCATGAGATGGCTTGTTATTGGGCTTGGCATGTAGGAGCCCCTCCGGGGTCTGCACACACCCCCAGTGAGCGTCGTCGATGATAAATAAATGGAGCGGGTTGCACGGCGCAGCGGGTACTAGAGTGTACCGTCATATACATTGCATTGCACTCATGCATTTGTTCTTATTTTATAATGTTGACATGACATTCAGCACTCATATTATTGGCATCCATGCTACTTCTTGCACTGTTTACCAGATATCCTGGTGTTATTTGTTATTGGAGTGTTGTGCCCGAGAGGCTACTATTGTACTTTGTGAGTTGTGAGTGAGCTCGAGAGGCTGATATTGTACTTTGTAAGTTGGGAGTGAGCACGCGGGGCTGATACTCTACTAAGAGGTTGATATTGAGCCCGAGGGGCAGATTTTCTAATTATTTCTTAGTTGTTGAAATTATTTTTTTGCAACTGTTGAAAAGATCATTTTCAAAAGAGATTTAAAACTGAGCCAAGATATTTACTAAAGGATTTTCACGTTTTCACTGTTTTCTCAAAGGATTACACTGTATTATATAGCATGATGACTTGTTTTATGTGGTTCCATACTGCTCAGTTATTATTTACTTTTATTACTCACTGAGTTGGAGTACTCACTTTACTCCCTGCACCTCGTGTGCATATGCAGGTGCTTGACCACCCGGTAGCGGGTTTTGAGCTATTTGAAGATTTGTTCTCATGGCTGAGTCATGTGACCGCTAATGTCCGCTGCACCAGATCTTCTCCCTTATTTTATGTTGTTCCTATTACTTTTAGACTTTGTTCCTATTTTCGAACTTGTAGTACTTTAATGAACTCTGTAGTAGCTCATGACTAGTGACACCCCGATGTCAGGCTGTAACGGGATGGTTCCCCGTTGTTATCGTTGTTTTTCGCGCTTTTGATTACGCTAGTTATGTTTTAGTTTTATGAATGTTAAATAACTATTACAAGGAAGCATTTGTTTTGTTGGCTGGACTTGTCTTCATGGGAGGTGCCATCACGATCGGGTTTGGGATTTGGGTCGTGACAAGTTGGTATCAGATCCTAGGTTACTAGGTCTCACGAGTCATGAGCAGGTTTAGTAGAGTCTCGCGGATCGGTACGGAGACGTGTGTATTTATCCTCGAGAGGTTGCGGAACCTTTAGGAAAACTTTACATTCTTGGAATTCTTATCATGCGTACTTGATTCAGCTTGAGATATAACTCTTCAAATTCCTTCCATACGTCTGTATGCGCACATGAGCACTCAGTTGTAATGACCCGGCCGGTCGTTTTTGGATTTTACGCCCCGATCCCCCATTAACTTCTTTCCCTAGGTTCATTTCTGCTATTTTGGTTTGTCGGGACGTTCGGTTCTAGGATTCGGAGTGTTTTGGGACACTTAGTCCCTAAATGAGAGCTTAAGAGTTGAAAAATTATCCGTATTCGGAACAGTGTGAAGACGACCTCGGAATGGAAATCTGATGGTTCTGTTAGCTCCGTTAGGTGATTTCAGGGTTGGGAGCGTGTTCGGAATGTTATTTGGAGGTCCGTAGCTCTATTAGGCTTGAAATGCCGAAGTTTGAATTTTTGAAGTTTCCGGTCCGATAGTGAGTTTTTGATC
>MU743712.1:7134-32356 GCA_026770625.1 Nicotiana glauca | reverse complement strand
ATATATATATATATATATATATATATATATATATATATATATCATTGGGCCTCAACATGGACCTATAGCTCATACAAACGGTGGGGAACAGCGATAGTGGGAGAGTCATAAGGGCGGACCTAATCCAACAACTGTGCCTTCTCGGTCTCGAGATCCATAACTCTATCTCCCAGACTCGAAGCCTCTCGATCAAGTTCACCAATCCGCTCCTCGATCCGTGCTTCTCTCAATGTGGCCATCGCTCTCTCAGCTTTCCGCTCAGACCTGAGGACGCAAATAGTGTCTTCCAGTGTCGTCGCCCTCGCCAAAGCCACCACGCGAGCTCCATCGGCTCTTTCCAACTCAGCCACATTCATTTCTAGCTCAACCACCTTCTCTGTCCACTCTGCACTTAGGTTGGCGACTTCAATGGCATTCGGCTCAACCTTGGCTCGCAAAGATAACACCTTCGCCTGAAGGTCCTCACATTTCGCTTCAACCCCTTTGCCCACCTCGAGCTCCTCGTCTTTGGCATTGAGCAGCTCCTAGAGCTCGCTGCATCTATTGATAGACCGTATCAGATCCTCATCCCTTTTTTCCAACTCCTCCCTGAAAGATTGAGTACTAGTGCATGTCATAAGTTACTAGTGCATCTCACGGCACATGTCGTGATACCACAAATACTTCTCGGCCATTTTCAAAAAGATTTCAGCCCCCGTATCAGCCCTGTGAGCACCCTCGATCTCCTGTGTGTAAGTCTAAAAAAGAGGGGAAGAATTAGCAAAAGCAAAGGGCACAAAACAAAGAAAATAGCAAAAGGAAACTCACCCTCAAGGCCATCCCAGCCATACCGCGTGACAAACAGAATCACTGATCTCTCAAAAAGATCTGCTTTCTGCGGCAAAGCACAAAAGGTCAAACTGAGGCACCAAATCCATCGTGTCCTCGACAGGTTGAAATGCAACGGGATTTTGAATACATAGGAAGCGCCTTCCGCCCTCACATAGGCCCTGGTGAAGCCTTCCTGGAACATCCTCATGTCCTTTGGATCGAAGTTAGAATCGGATTCATACTCCTTCACCACCACGCCATTTAACCTCTCATCAGTCAAAGATGAGGTACGAGATGGCTGAGATGTCGATGGGTCGCTCGGAACAATTGCGATAGCCTCAGAACTTTGTCCCCCTACAACAGCAGCCTCATCCATGGCTGCAACGGTCATTACCTCCACACCCAGGCTGGCACTACCACTGATTTCAGGCACCTCCAAAATGAGGTCGCCCCTCGAGGGCGTTTCAAATGAAGACACCCCTTCCAACACTATCCTATGCCTCTTTGATGGGCTCTCTTCACCACTACCATGAGAAGGTTCGCTAGTTGATAGGGCCGTGGGGACTGAAGTCTCTGACCGAGGAGCAATCTCTGAACGAACGGGTACGAACGCGGATGTGCTTCATCGAGCAGCCAAACTTTGGCGCCCTCATCCGTAGTCGCTCTCGGTACAGGCCAGGTAGAGGAAGCCGGTTGATCGAAGCTAGGGCAGGGGCCCTTGCCCTTCTCGTTCCTTTTCGACCCCCCGACAGGAAATTTGATCATACAAAGATAATATAAAGAAAAAGACGGGGCAAAGAATAAAATAACTAGCCGAAATAGGCCAGCTTACTAGTGGAAGGTTTGCGCCCAAACCTCTCATGAAAAGGCACATATTCGTGGATCCCCATCATATGAGGCAGAATCGTGCTCACACATTCGCGAACGTTGTCAACTTGTAGAGAAGTCACCCTCTCAGCTGCAAAAATATAACACTATGGTCACTAGAAAGAAGAACAACAACCGTGTTCAGAAAAAATGTAATATAATAAAAGGGGGAGTTACGAGCAAAATTACACGCCTCAGGAAATCCCGCAGGGGTTCGACACCACTTGCTATGTTTGTGTGTAGAAGTAATTGTCCTAAAAGCAGTGGTTGTTCTTGTCATCCGTCTTCGCCACCAAACCTTTGGTTCCTCGATGGTGCAGATGAATCATCGTGCCCCTAAGAAAATAAGGGGCGAAGAGATGAAACATGTGTTGAAGAGAAACTCCTCGATCGGCTAGCTCCGAGTACTTGCTAAGCATAAGGAAAAGATTGTATACATACAGAGAGAGTTGAGCTATACACACCTCTTAGAAGCAGCAGAAGTCCGCCGCCAACGAGGGAAGGAGAATCGGGTATCCAATGATGAACGAATATGCGTAGAACGCGCACTAGCCTAGGCGGTGTATATGCACTATGTCCCGGCCTGCCGGTACTAGCTCAATGTGATCGAGAATCCCCCATTTTTATTTGAACTCCGTGAGCGCCACAACATCCCATCACCGAGAAAACAGGTTCCGTCTCATCCCTTATGGGGCTGGTGAAATTGGTCCTCGCCTTTCCTAGATGGGGAACCACCTCATCTATCGTCGGAAAACTGTCGTCCTCCACCAGACCGACTCCCTCTTCTATTAGGGGTGTCACACCTCCTTTTTCCTACACCCCGGAAGAGATAAGGAAGTTTTTCCAATTAAAAAACAATCGAAACGGGATTATTTTTATTAGATTCAAAGTCACCACTTGGGATAATTTTATGGTATCTCAAGTCACTGATTCAAATCCCGAATCAAGGAAAAGATTGACTCTGTATTATAGTCCACGAACACAAAAATCCGGGTAAGGAATTCTGTTAACCCGGGAGAAGGTATTAGGCATTCCCGAGTTTCGTAGTTCTAGCACGGTTGCTCAACTGTTATAATTGGCCCATTATCTGATTTTAGAACACTTTTAAACCTATGTGCATTTTAGCTTTAAAACCGCTTTTATTTATTTTAAGGAAGATTTCAACGTTAGCTATAACACTTTTTTGGACCGCGCCACATGAAATGCACCCGCAGTCCGAGACATATTCTATTTAACGTTGTTAAGATTTGTATTTGGGTCACATGAAATGCACACCCGAATTTAGGAAGGTAATTTTAAGATTATGCGCCTAAAGAAACTACGCATTTTTTAACTTTGCGAGGGCCATGAAAAACTTGCTAAATGACACGCCTCGAATTCTAAGGATTTTAAAAGAAATAATTAAATGAGAGCCATGCATTTGAGATTTTATTTGGCGCGGCACACCTCAATTCCAATTTTAAAAGGAAATTCAAACTAAGTCTTGTAGGGCCATAAATTATTTGTGTTATTTAGTATGGCTCACCTCCCAACTATTTTAAAAAGCTTAATTATCCAAACACTAATGGGCAAGGATTCTACTATGGTTCAAACTAACAAAAATATATTTTTTTTAAAAGAAAAAGAGGCTAATGGTTCGAAATTAATGCTTGGGACTAAGATGAGGCCCAGTAGCCTTCCAACGTAAGGCTATTCCAAGTGACAATTAGCACCAGTCCATGCCAGGCCCAAGAGAGAGCCTAAATTGAAAAAGGACCAGCTTCAACAAATTCAGTTCAAGTCCATACATAGCACAGGTTGTCATGTGTTTGAATTTGAATTTAAATATCATGCTGCTTTAAGACAATCAAGCAATTACTAATTAGAGTACACCTATTGTCATGTTTGTGCAGAAATTACAATCCAAACATCAATTCATCTTTTTCTATCTATCATCTAATACCATCACAGTTCTTGCCAACATCATTCCATAATCTCAAAACAAACGTCAAATATTCAATAATTTAGACTCCAAGGAAGGGTAGCATACCATAACATAAGATCAGAAAGTTACTTGAAATAGTGCACTAATTTCAACTAAGCTATCTTACGACTGGAACTTTGAAGGCAAATATGCTTTGCAAATATCTTTACAAGTCTCTTTTATACACAACAACAAACTCCAAATCATAAAATCCACACAGCTAAACCAAGATTTGTTCAGTATTCCAAACCAAGACTAACTTAAAATAAAGAACTTAAAAGACACATCCAACAAGAATTAGGAAATTACAAATTTAGCTATATCTTATTCAACAGTAAATATATTTAATCAAGATCATTCTAAACTAAATAATACAAGTTGTGCATGAAATTGAAAGAGAAAGATATGAAACTTCTAAAACAACTTTCATCAGGTTTGATCATATCTTATATTCAAGTTTCAAATTACATTCATGTTATGTCCATGGAGTTGACAAATACCTGGAAATGGAAGGAAGCAGGAGGTGAAGGATTAGCAATAGCAATACCAATAGCAGAAATCAGCAACAGGAAACAACCAGCGATCCAATTTCGAACCAAAGATGATGTACAACAGTCCAAAAAACCAATTTGAATCGAATAGCAACCCAGCAAAATTCAAACCAAACTTTTTGAAAGAACTAGAATTCAATCCATTCCCCAGTAAATCAGAAATGGCTTCAGAAATGGGAAATCTCAAGATTCATAGCAAAATTTCAATGGAACAGTGTTTTTCAACCAGTTTCCAGCCGTTTTTAATTTGTTCTGAATTTTATGCCTTCTTAAAATCTGACTTCAACTTCAAGTAACAATGCCTTTATAGGCAAGCCATTAGGGCAGCCTAAAAGAAATTAAATTTGCATTTAGACCCTTTTTATATTCTGATTTTAGCTTAGAAAACCTTGGCCAATTTTTTATTTTGCCACTTAATCCCTGAAATTTTGACTTGTTTGCCAAGTAAGTCTATTTTTCAGCTTGAGGAAACTTCCTAAATTAGTTAGGAGAGATTCCTTCTACCAATTACCTATACTACCCCTTTAAAACCCTATTATTACCCCTGAAACCCAATAAGTCAAGTATGAACCAATGGTTCAGACCCAAAAGGATAGGTCAACCCTAAAACCAATAGCCAAACCAAAATTCGGAACCCTAAATGACTAATCCGAGTGATAAGGAACCATGAAAGCTCAAAATATGAATTAATCATTGATTTTCTTTTAAGCTAAACACCAAACCCCTGACTCTTTGATCTGAAATTCGAAGGATTCCAGGGGGATATGTGATGAACGGAGTGGGGATTTGAGATTGGGGGTGGAGAAGAGTCCAGGGTGTTGTTTTGGTGGCAATTGGTGGTCCACCGCTGCCATTGGTGATTTCCGGTGGGCGGCGGACGGTGGTGAAGATTTGGGACTTGGTCTCTCTCTGGTAGGTATGAGGTGAGAGATGATGACGGGGTAGGGGAGCTGTAAGCACGTAATTTTTGACCTATATGAAATACTCCTACAAAATCTAAGAAAATAGATTTTTTCTTAATTATTTACCATTTCTAGGATTTTTTATAGATTTTTTATTAATTATTTGCATTTTTCCTGCATGTTTAAGTTTTATTTAAATCATGAAAATACCAAAATATCATGCATTGCATTTATAATTTATTTTTATATTTTTAGAATTAACAAATAATTATTTGTTTTATTAAAAATTAAAAATTACCAAAAAGTGCTTCATTTTTACAGCTTTTCCTTTTATTAATTTTTTCTCTTTTAATTTTGGATTAAGTAGCTTTTATAATTTTTATAATTATTTTAGTTTCACATATTTAAATAATCTAGGATTTTAATTTTTAGTTTTTTTATTAAAAGGGGAAAAGGAAATTAGAATTAACAGAAATTGAGAAAAAGGGGTTCATTTTCGGATTTGGGCTTGCCCCATGTACCCAATCCAGGCCCAAAAATCGAACTGACCCACCGGGCCCAATAACCCATTCCCCTCTCATTAAATCCCAACCCTAAAGACTTTACAATCAGATACCTTACCCTCCCTTTGAGCTAAGTGTAGCTTTTCCTCTCCATTTTTCATAAAAACAAAAACGACGACCTCACTCTCTCTCTCACGCTTAGAGGGGATGAATTTGAGAGAAAATTTTCAGATGTGAAGAACAAAGTCACTCTAGAAAATTGAAAAAAAAATTTAAAAAAAAAAAAAAAAAAGAGTTTCAAAGGTGCCTCCTAAATTCTGTCGATTCCCTTCATCATATTCTTGGTTTCAAGTTAATTTCAGGGCAGTTTTGAAGTTGTTTCTCTGTCGTTTTGCTGTTGTGGATCTGAACTTCATCTCCTGCCTTCCGACCTTTATTTGGTCGGTTTTTTCCATTGCGTTTTTGCTGCTAGGTACATCTCCTTGTCGCGTTTTTCTTTAAAGGGTGTGAATGGGAAATAGAAGAGGTATCTTTTGGATTGCACCTCTCCATCTCACCCTTCCTTTGTCTATAAATTTAGAGGCTTGCCTCATTTTTAAGATATGAAAAAATCTAAAAATTTCTCCCCCCTTTTCTATATTGTTGCATTATTTTCAAATAAACACGAGTGTCGAGTGTGATTTGCTCCGTCTGTTGAGTTTGCTGAAATTCTGTAGTTTTGATTGCCAGTATTGCAGAATAGTTATTCCGTTCTATCCTGGGAGGAATTAATACAACACACAAGCGACTTGTGGGCTCGGAATTATTATTTCACGTTTTGTTTATTGAACTAACGCTTGTTTACATCTCTGATTTTCTGATTTTTAACACAGCATCACCAACAATTTTAAGGAATTTAAGTTATCTTTATGTGTTCTTGGCAAATGGCTGATGGAGAGGAAAACTGGTGCGGAAATTATTTTGTACTGGGATATAAAACGTTGCAACTATTGGTCATTGTGGTCAGGCCATTACAGTATAGAGAAGTTTAACTTCATCAATCATGAGTAGGAATGGCTGCTGTTAAATCTGAATCCAACGTTCTACGAGAGATATTCTGTAAGTATAATCTTAGAAAAGAAAAAGGCTACTGCATTATCGGTAGATGGTAATCAACGAACCAAAATACATATCTTGGTTATTAATGGGCAGAAGGAAACCAAATGAATAAACTAAGTCCAGATAAGTTCCAAGTTCTTTGGTATTTTGAGTTATGTGGAAGAATTTAAATTTCATAAATTTTGCACTTGTTCATTGGTTTTTTATTTTGGTGTTTTAAGAACTAGTGCATGTATTAACATAATGGTAATTTTATATTAATATCATGGTGATGTCATGCACCGAAAATGTTGGAGTGGACTAATTATTATTTAGCGGTGATGCCTTTTGAAATGTTGAATAAATAGTAATGTATTTTACTCAATAGAAATGAAGTCAAGATTTGTTTAAGAGAAGGAATAATTCGTTGAAGTTGCATTCTCATATTTTTGTTGGTTAATTTATTAATGCATTAGAGGCTATGAATATGTTATTCATTGAAGTTAATCTTTATATTGATTTCCTGATTTCTTCAATTTTGAAATATCTATTCTAATCATTGTATTAATGGTGTTGGCTGTGATTCTCTAGAAAAGCCATGTAACAAGGAAGAAGAATTTTGCTTCTGATATATATGGCACCCAATAGTATGCATGATCTAATGTGTCCTAGCCATAAAAAAAATACACATTTCTTATAACTCTGAAGGAAGAACGCTACTAACTATGCTTATAGCTTAACCATTATATATTTGATGATCAAGAGAGAAAGGCAAACGTTTGGAGTCCAACAAACTATGTACCGTGACTAGAAGAAATCAGATTCAAAATTGGTTCATAATGTTAGTGTTTCTGCAGTTGTTCAACTTTCCAAGGGCATGGATCAGAGGTGTTTCAACTTATTTATTTTTTTGATAAAGAAAGTTGCAGAAGCAAAATAGAACTTATGACTTGAAAAGTTCGATTATGACACGACTTGAGTTGAATAGCATGCATTCCGGTGATCTTGAAGTAATCTTGAGATCATGAATATAATATATGTAAAGATTAACATATATGTGTTTGATTAAAGAATCAAACTGTTTAAAGAGTTATAATGGTTTAGTTGAAAAACCATTTGGAAAGGGAATTAAAATTCTCGTGATTTTCTACACATGTTATGGAGAACAAATTCTTCACGATTTTCTACTCCTAGTTTGAGATTAAAAACTGCGTGATTTACTACTTAATCTTTGAGATTAAAATCGTCGTAACGTTCTATTCGTTTTTGGAGATTAAAGTCTAAGTGACTTTATACTCGTTTTGGAGATTAAAATATTAGTGATTTTCTACTCCAATTTATTATTCGGTTTGAAGATTAAAAACTTCACCGTTTATTAAATTTGATTGTCTCACATATTAATCGGTTTGAAGATTAAAAACTTCACCATTTATTAGATATAGTGGAATCAGATGTTACTCAGTTTGAAGATTAAAAACTTCACCGTTTATTAATTATGAATGTGTTAGATTGGTTTGAAGATTAAAAACTTCACCATTTATTAATTCTGGCTATGTCGTGACACAAACAACAGTTCCTGTGGTTGGCTCAACAACGTAATAGGGGCGTCGAATATGAATCTCCTTTTGATGAAATATGTTTGGAATATGACATTATTCACCAAACGACTACCCCTTCATTAACGCAATCGAATGGAATTGCGAAAAGAATGAGTAGAATGTTAAAGGTGATGATAAAATGTCTTGTTGTAAGTTCTGGTTTACCCCAGATCTTGTGGGAAAAACTATTCTTACCTCTAACTGAATACTCAATTGAGTTCCCCATAGCAAAACGGAATCCATTCATATGAAAAATGAATGAATGGAAGAAAATTCAACTTGAAATATTTTCAAGTGTGGGGGATATTTGGGTAAAGTGCAAGTTCTTAAACCCAAAAGGATAAAAATCGGATCGAAAATTGTTGATTCCGTTTTCATAAGATATGCAACAAATAGTAAGGCATATTGTTTTCTGATTCATAAATCAAAAAATCTCGATATTCATATTAATACGGTAATCGAATCAGATAATGTTGAATTCTTTGAGAATATTTATCCGTAGAAAAAGGAATGTGAGTCGTCTAGTGAAAATCTAAGCGAACACTGGAAGAAGCAAAGGAAAGTACACCTATTGAGGTGAATCCAAGACGTAGTAAACGTCAAAGGAGAACTACTTCCTTTGGACTAGATTTTCTGACATTCTTGTTAGAAAGTGAGCCTCAAATATTTAAAGAAGCAATATCTTGCTCGAAATCACAATGTTAGAAAGAGGTAGTCAATAGTGAGATAAAAACCATATTAAGTAATCATACTTGGGAATTGGTTGATCTTCCTCCAGGAAATAAACTTTTGGGTTCTAAGTGGATTTTCAGAAGAAAAATGAAAGGTGATGGCACTATTGATAAATATAAGGCAAGATTGATTGCCAAAGAGAAGGTCTTAATTAATTTGACACATACTCACCCGTAACGAGAATTACATCTATTCGGATGGTAATAGCGTTAGCCACCGTATATGAGCTTGAAATCCATCAGATGGACGTAAAGAAAACCTTCTTAAATGGAGATTTGGAGGAAGAAATTTACATGGAACAACCCAAAGGGTTTGTGGTTCCTGAAAGAGAAAAGAAGGTATATCGACTTGTTAAGTCACTTTACAGACTAAGACAAGCACCCAAATAATGACATGCAAGATTTGACCAAATAATATTGTCAAATGATTTCAAAAATTAATGAGTGTAAGCAAATGTGTTTATGTTAAGAATGCTTCAAATCATATAATCATTTATTTTATTATATATGATATGTTGATGAAATATTTAAAATGTGGGGGCTTTTAGCTTATGAATGACAAAAGCCAATGTTAGACGTAATGTCTAAATTATATAATTTTTGAAACCCATTGATATAATAGTTGAAAAATTCATCAGTTGTTTAGTCTTAATGAAGACTAGTTGATGAAATTAATAATTCAGAAGTTGGTCACGTGCCTTTCTCGAAAGGCTATTTTCTTTATTGAAAATTTATATTGTTTAGTTCTTTTATGAAATGATGTCACTTTGAAGGTTGTGACTTTTCATAGAAAGATGCGTCTGTAAGTTTTTGTATGGACATGACCGTTCATGAATGAATGTATTAATACGTTAGTCTATAATGAGGTGAACCAACCGATGAACATGACCAAAATCCATTGCAAGTTGGATTTGTTTCATAAATGAAGGTGCTATAATTTGCATATCATATAGACGTATGAATAAATAACATATAAATATTTGAAAATAACTGAGTGATTGATAAATGTGTTATATATTAAAAGGTTGTGGTCACAACTGATGCCAATCATTCCAGTTGTTGTTATAATAGACTATTACTACATTAAGTGTAGTCAATAATATGATATGCAATCGAAAGTCAAGACGTATTAGTCTACAACATAAGGAAGTTTGCATTGAACGTTCATGACAATGAAACGAGTTTTGAAGTATACTCCAAATTATATTTTGCACTACAATAAGTATCCCGCGATAATAGAGGGTATAGTGATGAAAATTAGATCACCGGTTCAACCGATTCTAAACAGTCGGTGGATGAGCGATGTATTGGAAATCGTCCAAACGAATGTGCATTGATCGCGCTATAGTGGAGACTGAGTTTATAGCCTTAGACAAGGTCGGTGAAGAAGCTGAATGGCTCCGGAATTTCTTGAAAGATATTCTATTTTTGCCCAAACTTTTGGCACCTATATGTATAGATTGTGATAGTCAAGCGGCAATAGAAAGGGTTGGGTGCGTTATGTATAACGGAAAGTCTTATCACATAAGACACATACATAGAACCATTAGACAACTACTTTCTAGTGGAATTATCATAATTGATTATGTAAAATCAAAGGATAATGTGGCGGATCCGCTTACAAAAGGCCTAACTAGAGAGGGAGTTGAGAAATCATCTAAGGGAATGGGACTATGGCCGAGGACAAGTCATCATGGCGGTAACTCTACCTAGAATTTTGGAGGTCCGAGATCTAGGTTCAAGGAGCGCAAACAAAGTTATGCATGACCAGTTCAACATTATCAAATATAATATTTTAGTCCATTCTCGTGATGAAGACAATGTTCAGTAACAAGGAAAAAAATATTAAGATATTTTTTAATGGTTTCTAAGTTTGATACATGTTATATCAAATAGTGTATCTACGGGATAACACATTTAGGAATCACCTATGTAAGTTTGAAGTGTAAGCCGCTTCAAGGAGAATTCTGTAAGGCCAGTTCTCTATGCACTTATGAACCAGGTGGTGTTCATGGCTGAAATGAATACAACAATGAGAACCAAAGATGGTTAAGGGTTGATTGTGTGACTTATAGTTGTCTAGGTATACACCAAAGCTCGACAGTTCAAAGATATCAATTCTACCGAATGACCGAGTATATCCGACATAAGTTCACTACGGAAAGTTCAAAGGGAAACCTACTTATCCAGATGCGATTAATCCTTACTTGTGAATTACACTTTATTTTCATGCATGTTTTTTCACATATGCCCATTCCCAATTCATGTGGGGGATTATTGCGTTTTTTCTTTAAAGGGTGTGAATGGGAAATGGAAGAGGCACCTTTTGGATTGCACCTCACCATCTCACCCTTCCTTTGTCTATAAATTTAGAGGCTTGCCTCATTTTTAAGATATGGAAAAATCTAAAAATTTATCCCCTCTTTTCTATATTGTTGCAGTATTTTCAAATAAATATGAGTGTCGAGTGTGATTTGCTTCGTCTGTTGAGTTCGCTGAAATTCTGTAGTTTCGATTGCTAGTATTGCAGAATAGTTATTCTGTTCGATCCTGGGAGGAATTAATCCAAAACCTTGGCAACAGTGAGGAGATTAAATTCCTTAAGGACACACAAGCAACTTGTGGGCTCGGAATTATTATTTCACGTTTTGTTTATTGAACTAATGCTTGTTTACTTCTCTGATTTTTTGATTTTTAACACAATATCACCAACACTCCTAAACTTGTATTATTTGCCTAATAATGGGTGTGATTAAATGAATCTCATATTGTTGCTGCGTTGTATATTTGCCAAATGGGTATAGATTTTAGTCATATAAATCTCAGTTTTGTTAAAGAAACAATTGGTTCGAGATCAGTTCTTCTTAACTTTCAATTTACTGCGCCTACTGTTATACCGTGATATACATCAAAGTTGCTTAAGTGTGTGTCATCTTTTGTTGTTATACTAAATGCTTGACCAAATAGGTATTAATCTGAGATTGTTTTTGGTTTGAGCTTTCCAAGAATTCAAGTTAAGAATAGATTATTTGAGTATTAAATGAGTGAGAAAACGGAAGCCCGAGCAAAATTGTTTACCTATAGCTGAGTCATTAATGCAATTAGATTGTTCTCTTGAAATCGTGTTTTGAGCAGAATAGTTTCCTAAAGGTTGTTTATTGATGTATGATTTTAAGCATGGGTATTTGATGTAGTAAATGAGTGAGAAAACGGAAGCCCGAGCAAAATTGTTTACCTATAGCTGAGTCATTAATGCAATTAGATTGTTCTCATGAAATCGTGTTTTGAGCAGAATAGTTTCCTAAAGGTTGTTTATTGATGTATGATTTTAAGCATGGGTATTTGATGTAGTAAATCAGATCTTTTAATTTAAGGAATTCAGGCTAGAAGTTGCACGTTGTTTTCCAATTTCATGTCATTATATGCAAATCTACTCTTTAACCATTAATTCATATCGAAGCTAGATAATTAAGAAGGAAGTGTGATCAAATTAATTGGCCTGAATCAGTTCCTTGGTGTAAGATTGTCGTTTTTGCTTTTCCTCAAAGTAAGCCATCCACGATGTCAATTTGGCTTGAACAAGTTTCTCATCTTCTGTTATCATTGAAAAAATATAAAAGGAAAAAGGTTAACTGGTGATTGATTTGGTTGATTGAAATGTGTTGTTGCTTCACTTTACCTTTGTTCGTATTTTTGCCTATATATGGTTACAGTTCATGTGACATAGTTATGATACACAATTTCAAATTCGGGGGTGCATTTCAGGTAACCTGTGTAACGACCCGGCCCGTTGTCATGTGATTTACCGTCCCGTTTTCCCCATATTATGTTGTTCTATGCTTCAATATAAGTATTTGAATGAATCGGATAGAATTGAGTTGGTTTTAGTTGGAAATGAGGCACTTAGCCTCTTAGAAGGAAGCTTGTTTTGGAAAAAGTCAACCGAAAGTTGACTATATAGTTAGAAGACTCGGATGTGAATTCTGGTGATTTGGTTAGCTTCGGGGGATGATTTATGACATAGGAGTGCGATCGGAATTGAATTTGGAGGTCCGGTGTAGAATTAGGCTTGAATTGGCGAAGTTTGAATTTTGGCGAATTTCGGTTGATAGGTGAGATTTTGATCCGAGGGTCAGAATGAAATTCCAAGAGTTTAGTAGCTTCGTTAGGTGATTTTGGATATGTCTGCAAATTTTCAGGTCATTCGAACATTGTTTGGTCATGTTTTTGATTGAATGCGCATTTCGGAAGTTTTGATGAAAACTAAGCTTGAATCCGATGTGTTTTATTGGTTTTAGCATTGTTTGACGTGTTTTGAGGATTTGAACAAGTTTGAATAAGGTTGTTGGATGTGTTGGTATTTTTGGTTGAGGTTCCGGGGGCCTCGGGGTGATTTCTGATGGTTAAACGGGAGTTTGAAGCCTTTGTTGCAGTCAGATTTTTCTGACTTCTGGTATTTCCGCATCTGCGGAAAAGGAGCCACTTAAGTGGTTCCGCAGATGCGGAGGGGGAGCCGCAGAAGCGATCGTCAGTGGCCCAGGGGAGTTCCGCATAAACGGAAGGTTGGACGCGTAAGCGGGTCCGCATAAGCGGATTTTAGACCGCAAAAGCGGTCGAGGGGAAACCGCATAAGCGGTGTTTGGATCGCAGAAGCAGTCCCAGGAGTTTTTGAGTTGGACCGCATAAGCGGTCAAATTGCCGCATAAGCGTGATTGCAGGTGCGGTCAGTGGACCGCAGAAGCGAAAATCGGCCTGGGCAGAAGGGTTTTAAAAATAACATTTCATCCGTGACTTGGGGGTTATTTTCCTCTATTGTTGAGCATCTTGGAGAGCTTTGGGCGAGAATTTTCGAGGGTTTGGACTGAGAATCGAATGGAGGTAAGTTCCTTGGCCTAATTATTCAAATTTATGGTAGAATTAACATGGAAATTGGTGGAAATGCATTGAAAAGGGGGTAAAGCTAGGGCTTGAGTTTTTGATATTTTAAATTGGGATTTGATAGGTCATTTGAGCTTGGATTTGGGAGTTCTTGGTATGTATGGACTCGTGTCAAGACGAGGAATCCGGTAATATAAGTTTTATAATTTTTTGAGAAGCGGGCCCGGGGCTCAGGTTTTGCTAGGTTCGAGATTTTTGCTATATTTCGATTGTTTTCGATTGGGTATTGTCCCATTGGTATATTGTGATGTATTCGCTCTATTTTTGGTTAGATTCGACGCCCGTGGAGGCCGAATTGTGGGGAAAAGGTATCGCGAGCTAGAGATTTCACCTGTTCGAAGTGAGCAATACTTGTGAATGATACCCTGAGGGTGAAACCCCGGATTTGCACATCATAGTGCTGTATTGTGGTGACTTGCACGCCAGGTATGAGCGTGGGGTAGGGAACCATTGGGGATTGTGACTTGATCCGTCCCGATTGTTGATTTTACTGCGTGATTGACTGAAACTTGATACTATTATGATTTGGGCTGATTTCCATATGTTGGGCTTCGTGTCGATTATTTGGATCCTTCGGGGATTGGTATCACTATTTTTGCATTACTTTGCATATTATTTGGTCTCAGTCCAAGGTTTTAATATGGTTTTGCAAACTCAGATATTTTTTTTCTAAGATTTGAAAACTTAAACAATATGTTATTGACGTTTTGAGCTGAGGACCCTCATGTTAATATTGCACAAGTGGCTTATGTGCATTTCTGGACTGAGTATGGATCGAGCTGCGCGCCGCAGCAGTGTTATAGTGACCTCTAGATATCTGGTTGGCTCGGGCTGCACGCCGCAGCAATGATATATTGATATTGAGGCCGAGAGCCTGTTTGAAGCCAAGACATGATTGATATTGCGCTTGGGCTGTAGGGGCCCTTCCGGAGTCTCTACACACCCCCAGTGAGCGCCATCGACGTTAAATGGATCAGACTGCACGCCGCAGTGGGTACCGGAGTGTACCGTTCATGTGCATTGCATTGCATCCGCGCATTGATTCCTGTCTGTACTATGTGGCATGGCATTTAGCACTCTCATATCATTGACAACCATGCTATTTCTTGTACTGTGTACCAGATACCCTGGTGTTATTTGTAAATAGAGTGTTGTGCCCGAGGGGCTGACTTGTGTGCGGACTTGCACTACCTGATATCGCATTCATATGCTTACTGTTGGAAAATGGATATTTTCAAAAGAGATTTTAAACTGAACTAGATGTTCTAAAGGATTTTCACGGCTTTACTATTTTTCTCAAAGGGTTGTACTGTTTTTTATAGCATTTTGATGTGCTTATACGTGTTTTCTTATCGCTCAGATATTATTCGCTCTTATTACCACTGAGTTGGAAGTACTCACTTTACTCCCTGCACCTCGCGTGCAGTTGCAGGTATTGTTCACCTGGTAGCGGGTTAGTAGCGGATTGAAGGTATTGCTATGGTAGTTGAGCAAGGTGACCGCCAACGTTCGCGGCACCGCACTTCATCTTTGAATTCCGGTTTTTATCTTGTATATATATAAATTATTGGCCCTATAGTAGTATTCCTACTCCTTAGATGCTCGTGACTTGTGACACCCCGGTCGGGCTGTATTGGGTTGTATTTATATTGATTAGTATCATTAATTCATATTCGAACTGTTATATAACTGATTAACTGCTTTAAGTGGTGTTCTGAAATGGTCTGGCTGGCCTTGTCTTCACGAGAGGCGCCATCACGACCGGGTTTGGGAATTGGGTCGTGAAAAGCCGTTTGTAACAACTTCGAATAATAGAACCCTTTGAAATAATTTAAGGCGTGTCATGCCAAGTAAAATCTCAAAACTCATGGCCCTCATTTAATTAATTTTAATCCTTAGAAATCGAGGTGTGCCATTTAGCGAATTTTCGTGGCCCTCGCAAAGCAAAGAATGCGTAGTTACTTTAGGCGCGCTATTTAAAAATTATTTCCCTAAATCGGGTGTGCATTTCATGTGACCCAAATCCAAATCCTTATAACGTTGAATGAAATATGTTTCGGATTACGGGTGCATTTCATGTGACGTGATCCAAATACATGTTTTAGACGACTTTAAATCTTCCTTAAAAGTGAATAAAAGCGGTTAAAAAATTAAAAATGCACATAGGTTCAAAAGTGCTCTAAAATCAGATAATTAGGCCAAATATAACAGCTGAGCGACTATGCTAGAACCACGGAACTCGGTAATGCCTAACACCTTCTCCCGGGTTAACAGAATTTCTTATCCGAATTTTTGGTTCGCGGACTTTAATACAGAGTCAACCCTTTCCTCGATTCGAGATTTGAACCTGTGACTTGGGACACCATAAATCTCCCAAGTGACGACTCTGAATCTTAATAAATAATCCCGTTTTGATTGTCACTTCAAGTTGAAAATAACTCCCTTTATTATACTCCCTTTTCGAGGATGTAGCGAAAAAAGGAGGTGTGACAGCCCTGGCGACTCTGCCGGGGACAAGAACCCAGAACTTCGGTTCAGGGTTCAGAATTCGAGCTTACATAAATTGCTATATTTGGCTTTATCTAATTTTGTTACATGTTTGGGCCTGATGTGCTAAATGTTGTTTTTACCGCTTTAATATTTTGTGAACTTTATATAAAACTGTTACGAATCCCTCCTCTCTGAGTCTTCTAAATCATGGAGAAGGGTGCACTTCGTGTAGCTTCTCTTCTGTTAGATTCAATTCCCAAATTTAGAACGAGGTTCGGATAAGTTGCAAAGCCGGTGAAGCTTCTGTATTCCCGGTACGCTACCCCCCTCCCCCCGGCTCGAGTTGTCCGCTCGGGTAAGCCAGGTCTAGAACAATAAACCCAGGTTTTTAAAACCTAGAATAACTCAGCACCTCATGCCGGATCCCTAGTAGGAGCATTTGTTGCATCACGTGCATTTGACTTAGAGGACTTAACACAGGGGTTGGGTCCGTCTAGGACATGTGTACCCAAAATAATAGACCATCTTGATGCATCCTATGTGCTACATGTTGCATTTATTCAATGGTAAAAGGGTCATTTGGCGGACCAAGGATAGATGAGGGCAAATAAAAAAGCAGTGAAAAAAGAAAGAAAAAAAGAGAGAGTGAAGTGTGAAGATAAAGCGAGTAGGACCCAATTATATTTTCTGTCACATTTTGTTAAGGAAAAAAAAGAGCTTGAAAAATTCAAAAAGATTTTGCACTTTTTATCATTTTCCAAAAATCAAAAATAAAAAAAAAAATAAGAAGAAGAAGAAGAAAATCCAAAAAAAGAGTACTCATGTTTTATTATATTCAAGAAAAGGTAAAAAAAATATGTTTTCTCTAAGTTAGTCGTTTTTTTTTTTAATTTTCACCCGTATCCAATCTGCCTGAACTACGCATACGTGATTCTTGTCTTTCGGAGCGTGATATGTAGGCAACCCACATAGGGTCTGGTCTTCCTAGTAAATCTTAAGTTCTTGGCTTTGCGGGGTCTCAGCCAAATTTTGCACTTCTAGCCATCTTTTGGCCAAATAAGTCATTTTGGAAAAAATAATCGCAGTCATGTCTTGCATGTTTCTAGTAGGGAATGTTATTGTCTCACATAGTGTTGGTTTAAATTTTCTCATACAGGTGTGGATCCACTTACCAGAGTTTGAGCATGACAGATACCCCAGGATCACTGCATTGAGGAGTTGCTTAAGGAGATTTTCCTTTTGATGTTTTGAGTCTATTTTTTTATGTCGTCTTTTACTTTCTAGTTTTGTACAGTATGTCAAGTCTTTTGTTATTGTATTTTCTGCTTTATATTTGAAAAACTGTGTTGTAACACAAAAATCCAAAAAAAAAAGAGATGCTGCATTTTATATTTCCATTATAAGTTTTCTTTAAAATACTAATTCGAAAAATAGAAAAAAAAAATTGAGGTTGTTTTTCCGTTAGGTAATCAATATCTAGGATTTAAAATGAATTATTTTTATGTTTCCTTTAGTACATTAGGATCAAAATTGAAAAAATAAAAATTTTCTTTTAGTACTTCTTTAAAAGCCTTCTTTAAGGTATTACTTCCAAAATCCAAAAATATTTTCTTTTGAGGTGTTTCTTGGGAAAATTAGAAAAAATAAAAAATAAAAAATTCTTTTTATTTTTACTAGAACTTTAGGATATTGTACATTGAAAAAAAGATATACTTTATCTTTTGTTTATCATTAGAAATTCTTCTTTAGGCAATCAAAATTAAAATTCAAAAATATTTTGTTTTATCTTCTTCATTGCTCGTTTCAAAATCTGGCATCAGGATATCAAATGAAAATCCAAAATATTTTCTGTGGTTTATTCTTAGATCTTCTTCTTAAAAAAAAGAATCAAAAAAATCTTTCTCTTCTAGATTTTTTCCTTAATAGAGTATTTGTTTCAAAAAGAAAAAAAACAGCATGCCCGTTAAACTTGAGTTTAGAATAGATCATAGAACATTAAGTCTAGAAAGTTCAAAAAAAAGATTTGCTTCTTTTATTTCTTTTTTCTCATCAGAGTAGTCATTAAAGAAAAAAAATAAGAGAATGCTAGTTTGTTTACTTTATTCTCGATCTTCCAGAACTACGCAAAGATCTGATTCATGTGGGGTCATGATATGTAGGCAACCTATATAGGGTTCGATCGAATCATTTTTATTATTAAAAGAAAAAAATAAAAAAAAGGGAAAAAAAGAAAGAAAAAAGAAAGAAAAAAATGAGTGAAATTATGGGACGTGAGAAATGAGAGGAAAGGAAAGAGTGATAATTAGAAAAAAGAGGAAGGAAAATGATCAAGCAAGTGCTAGAAAGGCAAAGAAAAGAGAGGATTGAAATGAACAAATTGGGATGATGCCATATGACCTTCATACCCTCGAAGTCATTCTAGAACCATTAATTGTTATTAGGTTCATTGCACGCAATGCGATATTTTTACAGTTAAATGCCCTAATGCTAATGGGATGACCCCATTTTGTTCCTTTTATTATCTTCATTAAGCAGAAGGGTGGTTGGTTTGTGGTTTTTAAGTAACTCATCCATACAACACAAGGTAGCCATGGCTCGCGACTTGGACACAGGGATGGTTGATCCGTTTAAGAGAATTGTTGAATCAGAATCTGAATTGAAAGAAGAGGTCTTAAGGTTGAAAAGACAGATGGCCGAAATATACCAAGCTTGGATTAGTGGGCATCCTCCACCATCAGTCCCCGATGCCCAACACTGTGCTCCAGAACCAATTTTCAAAGTCTCGGGTCCATACTCTCACGCTCCTTATTTTGAGCCTCCCGGTGAGACTACAAAGCATGCTAAGACACTGGAGCAAGATGAGATATCCAGAAAGCTGAAAGGGCTTAAGATGCCGAAGTTTAATTTGTATGATGGGCAAGGAGATCCAGTAGCCCACCTGAGGGGTTATTGCAAATGAGAAATATTGGCGAGAAAGATGAGCTGCTGATGGCGTATTTCAGTGAGAGCCTGACTGGGGCAGCTTTGGAATGGCATAATCATCAAGATGTCTGTAAGTGGCCTACATTGGGTGACATGGCTCAAAATTTTGTGCGACATTTTCAGTACAATAAAGACATTGTCCCAAATCGTTCCTCCCTATATCAGATGGTAAAGAAACCCAAGGAAATTTTAGGGAATTTTGGCTTAGATGGAACGAACAAGTAGCTCGGGATGGTCCTCCCATTGATAGAAAAGATATCGCTGAGCCCCGCCGATGACAGGGTCCAGTGGTCGTTCTTGCCAAACGTCTTCAGCCTCGACTTCAAACCCAAACCTATCCCCGAACCCCACATAATCCACCTCAGCATTTTCCTCCGAACAATGACCATTCATATGTCCAAACACAAGGTCACTCCCTCCGCCAATGACAGGGTTGGTCGTTCTTGCAAAACGCTTTCAGCCTCAACACCGACCCTGTGAACATCCCCAAACTCCACATAAGCCACGCCAGTATTATCCATCGAACAACATCCGACCATTTGTCCAACCACCAAGTCACTCCCTAGGGCGAGCACCAGCATCCCAAAATTCACGTGTGCCTTCACAGCATTTTCAAGCCTCCAACAATCCTAAAAAACTTAGGCATGGAGGGAAACAAAGGCAAAAAGATAATTTCATGCCCATTAGAGAATCCTACACAAGTTTGTTTGAAAATTTAAAGCATTCTTTCCTGATTGAGCCACTCCTTGGCTATACTCCAGACCCATATACGAAAGGCTTTGATCCTGCTGTTCGAGGCATGTACCACTCTAATGTCCAGGGGCATAACATTGAAGATTGTCGCTCTTTGAAAAGGAAAATAGAAAGAATGATTCAAGAAGGGGTAGTTATGGTCAATGACAGTGACAGGGAGCATGTGAATCCTCTTGGGAACTGGTTGATGAAATTTGATAATGGTCTTGGCAATATTGATGTGAAACTCAATGGCTAAGATGCCGTGCTTGGTAATTGGGAAAATGCTCCATTTCTTGCTCAGCCGGAGTGGAGTTTTGGTAGTTTATTTTGTTGTCATTTCTGTTGTTCGAGTTATTTCAGGGTTGTAATCCGGATATTATCTTATGACTCAAACCCTTCTATCCTTTTATTTTGTCTAGTTCCTTTGGTCGTAGCAACTCATTTAGTGTTACCTGGTTTTGTTCCAGGGTTTAACCCTAGTTCGTTTTACTTGCTTTGCTATTTGAACCGTTTCACCGTCCGTCTAATGCAATTTCCTGTCTTTTGTTGTTTCTAGTCATTTTCTCTTCTATCCTTCCATTTTGTCTTTTTTCTAAATGCTGGTTCTAGTGACATGACATGCATGCAAAATTCTAGGCCTAGTCTTAAAAGTTAGTTTACTCATGAATCAATGAAACAATTCTGCAGATGATAGGGACTTTTGAGGGAAATAAGTACAGATTTGGAAATTTTGAGACCATTTGAGCCTGAATTGTGTGAAACTGAGGCAGATAGAGCATAAAGAAACCCTATTAAAATGCATCATGCCGCATCGGGTTGAAGCTAAAGGCAAGTCTTCCCAAATTAATAGGGGTCGTTCGTGGTAATGAGAGGGAGAGTGTTGTCCAATGGTGCTTCCTATTCAACAAATCTAGAAGGCGAATGTGTGGATATGGTTATCAAGTCTAGTACAATCAAAAGATATGACGAATGTTTTCCTTGGTTTGTTTAAATGTGTTGTTTGTACTTGGCATGTTTTGAAGATTGGAATGACGAAGGTATTTTTTTCTGCTATCTAAACACTTTACCCTTTGTTACCCCTTTGAGCCGTGTTTATTCTCTTTCATACCCCTCTTTTGGAATCAGTAGCAAAGATCAGGAACACAAGCGTGAAAGATAAGTAAAGGAAAAAGAGAAAAGAAAAAGAATGAAAAGAGAGAGAAAAAAGAATGAGAAAAGGAAAAAAAAGTGAAGAAAAAGAAAAAGAAAAAAAAACAACAAAACAACAAAAAGAGAAAAGAAAGAAAAAAAGAAGAAGAGAAAGATGAACAAAAATAAAAGAAAAATTACAACAACAAAGTAATTTCTATGACATGAACTACATTTGACCTGATTCCTTTTAAGGATACGTAGGCAGCCTCACGGTTCGGTCCCATCAAAATAAAAATCTAAAAGTCCCCAAGAAAAGAACTGGGGCAGAAGTTATGGTTATTGTAAGAAATCTGATTCCGAAAGTTGTAACTTTGAACCCATTTGAATTGTTTTGAGCCTTTGATACCCTTTTTTCTAACCCTATGCAAAAGCCCACATTACGGTCCAAAGAAAGACCTTCTGATCAGTCTTTGAGAGATCCCAAGTTGAGCAAGTAGAGATGATTCATGTCAGGGGCAACACTCCGGTCCAAGCAGAAAAAATAATAAAAATGAGAGAGTCTTATTGGTGAAAACCCTCACGGGCACCGTGAGGCGACGGGAGCTGAGAGAAATAAAAAATGAGAGAGTCTTATTGGTGAAAACCTTCATGGGCACCTTGAGGTGACTGTAAGTTGAGAGAAAGGAGTGGCTTGATGGTGAAAGCCCTGCGGGCACTACAAGTCGAATAAGGATTGAGAATCAGATGGGAAATCACCAGACGAAAATTGTGAAAGATGACTAACGACGGAGCATCGAAGCCCAGTTTCATGGTTTGGGGGTATAACAAAAGCTGAACATCAATCTTGCTTGATGAAATAGGCCACAGGTGCATGCCATGGTCATTAGAGTTGGTATCCACATCCGATAGGTTTTTACTTTGTAGTTTTCTTATTAGGGATCATCTTTTTCCATTGTCCTCTACTCTGTTCCTTTTGTCTTATTTACTTCCTATTCCTAAGTATGTTTGGTCAGAACAAGTGAGAAATGACTTCAAAATCTACCACCAACTTTCCAATTGAACAAAAAGGGATCTGGTTAACACATCAAAGCATCATAAGTCAGGAAAGAATAGCAAGCATACTGAGTTGGTAACAATCAACATGCTTTGGGATCCTTTTGAAATATAAAGTTTTGGCACATATCAATTCATGAACAATGCAACAAGATGGAAGGTGGTTGGTGAACGGATGTGACGACCCGACCCGTCGCCTCATGTGTTATTGCTCAGTCCCCCCCCCCCCACCAAATTTTTTGCGTCTTCATGTTTCGTTATCGGTATGTGGTGCGTTAGAGTTGATTTGGATTGGTCGTGAGAAGAAATGAGACACTTAGTCTCTTTAAGGAAAGCTTAAGTTGGAAAAGTCAATCGAATGTTGACTATTGAGTTAGAGGGCTCGGATGTGATTTCCGGTGATTCGGTTAGTTTTGGGGGATGATTTGTGACTTAGGAGCATGGTCAGAAGTGATTTTGGAGGTCCGGTATAGAATTACGCTTGAATTGGCGAAGTTAGTATTTTGGAGAAATCCAATTGATAGGTGAGATTTTGATCCGAGGGTCGGAATGGTATTCTGAGAGTTGCAGTAGCTTCGTTAGGTGATTTTGGATATGTATGCAAAATTTCAGATGATTCAGAGGTGATTTGGTTGGGTTTTTTATCGAATGTGAGTTTCGGAAGTATTTGAGGAAACTTAGGCTTGATATTGATGAAAAATGAGGATTTTGGCATTGTTTGATGTGTTTTTAAGATTGGAACAAGTTTGAATAGGGTATTGGATCATGTTGGTGTTTTTGGTTGAGGTCTCGGGGGCCTCGGGGTAATTTCGGATGGCTAACGAGATGAAATTCAAGTTGATAGAGTGGCAGATGTTTGCTGGTATCTGGTATGCTCGCTTCTGCGGAAATGGACCGCAGAATCAGTTCCGTAGAAGCGAGGGATTGGTCGCATAAGCAGTTTAAGGCTGAGTTGGGAAGTTTCGCAGAAGCGGAAGTCTTTTCGCCTAAGCGAGTCCGCAGAAGCGGACACGAAGTTGCAGAAGCGAGCAATTGTGTCGCAGAAGCGGCCCTGGTGATTTAATGAAATTTCCGCGTAAGCGGACAAAAACTGCAGAAGCGATCACGCGGAATCGGGCGTGGGGACCGCAGAAGCGGAAACGACTGAAGCCAGGAGGGTTTTATACTCATTTTGTTCCGCGAGGCTTATGTTATTTCTACCATTTTTAAGCGAGCTTGAGAGCTTTTGGACGGATTTGAAGGGGGATTTCGACTAGGCATGATTGGAGGTAAGTCCCTTGTCCTAAATACATGAAATTATGATAGATTTAACATGAGAATGGGTTGAAATTAATCCAAAGCGGGGTAAATCTAGGGCTTGAAAATTTGTAATTTAAAAACGAAATTTGATGGGTCAAATGGACTCCGATTTTGGTAAATTTGATATGTATGGACTCGTGGCGAGATGAGGAATCAGGTGATATGAATTTTTTAATTTTTCGAGAAGTGGGCCCGGGGTTCGGGTTTTGCTAGTTTCAAGATTTTTGCTATATTTTGATTGTTTTCGATTGGGTATTGTTCCCTTGTATAGTGTAATGTATTCGCTCTGATTTTGGTTAGATTCGACGCGCGAGGAGGCCGAATTGAGGGGAAAAGGCATCGTGAACTTGAGATTTCACCGGTTCGAGGTGAGTAATACTTGTAAATGATATCCTGAGGGTTTAAAACCCTGGATTGCACATCATAGTGCTATATTGAGGTGACTTGCACGCCGGATAGCAAGCGTTGGGGTAGAGCACCGTTGGGGATCATGACTTGGTCCGTCTCGATTGGTGAAATTACTACGTATTTGACTGAAACTACTTGTTATCATCATGATTTGGGTTGATTGCCATGTTTTGGGCTTTGTGCCGATTATTTAAATCCTTTAGGGATTGATATCACTGATTTTGCATTACTTTGCATGTTATTTGGTCTCGGTCCAGGGTTTTAATATTGTTTTGCAAATTCAGCCATTTTTCATGATTTGAAAACTTAAATGATATCTTACTGACGTTTTGAGTTGAGAACTGCTATTTTATTGCTGCCCAAGTGGCTTATGTGCATTTTCGGACTGAGCATGGATCGGGTTGCACGCCGCAGCGGTGTGATATTGATATTGTGCTTGGCTATAGGAGCCCCTCCGGAGTCTGAACCCCCACAGTGAGCGCGGGTACCCAAACGGATTGACCTGCGCGCCGCAACGGTCATATGCATTACATTGCATTCATGCATTGGTTCCTGTTTGTACTACGTGTCATGACATTTAGCACTCTCATTTCATTGGCATCCATGCTACTTCTTGCACTGTTTACCAGATGCCCTGGTGTTATTTGTTAGTGGAGTGTTGTGCCCAAGGGGCTGACTTATGTGCTGACTAGCACTATCTGTTTCGCATTCATTTGCTTAACTGTTGGAAAAGATATTTTCAAAAGAGGTTTTTAACTGAACCAGATATTTTCTAAAGGATTTTTCATGGTTTTACTGTTTTTCTCAAAAGATTTGCACTGTCATATATAGCATGATGGAGTGCTTTACGTGATTTTTTACCGCTCAGTTATTATTTACTTTTATTGCTCACTGAGTTGGAGTACTCACTTTACTCCCTGCACCTCGCGTGCAGTTGCAGGTATTGTTCACCCGGTAGTGGGTTATTAGCTGATTGAAGGTATACTATTATAGCTGAGCAAGATGACCGCCAGCGTTCGCGGCTCCGGACTTCGTCCTTTGATTCCAGATTTTATTTTGTATATTATTATTGGCCCAGTAGTTGTGTTCAGTCTTCTTTAGATGCTCGTGACTTTTGACACCCCGGTCGGGTTGTGTTGGGTTGTATATATCGATTATTATTGTCATTAAGTTGTATTTATCTA
>MU743705.1:3365-20889 GCA_026770625.1 Nicotiana glauca | reverse complement strand
GGTGGGGGTGGGTGGTGCAGAAAAATAAAAAAACAGAAATTTGAAATTGCAAAAAAAAAAAAAATTAAGGTAAAAAAAATATTTTTTTCGGGAGGGAGGGGAAGGAGAGGGGGGATGGAGGAGTAGTAGAGTGATGGTAACGGAAAAACTGAAATTTAAAAAAAAAAAAATTTCTGGAGAGGGGGTGGGGTGAATTGGTGAGGGTGAGGAAGGTTGAGAAGGAACTTTGGAAAATGTTTTCCCTTCTTTTGATATGGAAAATATTTTCCTCCAATTGGAGGAAAATGAATGGATAAAAAAAATATTTTCCAAAACATTTAAGCCAATCAAACATGGGAAAATTGGAAAATATTTTCCATAAAATGTTTTCCTTCGTACCAAACACACTCCAAGTTAACTAAAAAAAATTTCTTGCAATTCTTTCATTGAAATAAGGACACAAAAAAATAAAGAAGAGGAAATGAGAGAAGATGGTACAGCGTATCTCATCCTACGACAGAGAAAATACTACTCCATAGGGTATAACATATATGATTATTGATTATCAGTATCGCGTTTGTTTTCCCCTAAAACTGAATGCCGAAGAAATTATATATTCTTCTTAATTCGTTGCTTCAACCATGTCATGACAAAGGTTGAAGTTAAGGCACTTTGGATCTGCGGCTTTTGGATCTAATTTGCGACATCGCACCTGGGGAAAAATTATCGCAAGTGCAGATTCCACTTATGTGGAGAATGGCTCGCACCTGCGACCTTGATTCTGCGGAATAAGTGACCGCACCTGCGGCCCAGCCCAATGTCTCCTTCTCTGTTAAAACCAAGCTAGATCTGCCATGGATATGCAGGTAAGATCTAGTGAGAAGGAACAGAATACGGAGAGCAATATAGACGAACTAGAGAGAGAAAAGAACTGTATTTCTATTTCCTTCTTACACTACTGCTTTCTACAGTGGTATATTTCTATTATACAGTGCTATTAATGTCTTGACTAAGTTGACTAATCCACTATTCTAGAAATGTACAAGTTAAATAGCACATTGTTCAAACACCCTCAACTGGGCTCTATATCTCTACATCCTCAAACTCCGCTTCTGCACAAGTCGGTCAACGTCTGCGTAGGAGCACATGAGCCCAGGCGTCCGCACCTGCGAGCCCAGCCCTGAATCTCCTTTTTTCTTCTGCGCACCACCATCCGGACCTACGATTCCACACCTGCGGTGAATCCTTCCGCATGGGTGAGGACATCAGAAGTCTAATAACTTCAGTAATTCACACAAGTCCAAATTTCGATCCGGATTCGATCTGAATCACACCCGACCCCCTTAAGACACCATCTGAATATACCAACTAGTTTCAAAACACATAGTTACGGATCTACTCGAGGCTAAATATCACATCAAACAACATAAATTCTATGAATCGCTACTCAAATTCAAGCTTAAGCAATTATGAACTTTCGAATTCCGAAACCAATATCTATTTATACCAAAACAACTCCAATTGACTTTAAATTTTGCACACAAGTCATAAATGACATTACATACCTATTTCAACTTTCGGAATCGGATCCGACCCAGACATCAATAAAGTCCACTCCGGGTAAAACTTTCAAAAATTTTCCAACTTTCGCTATTTCACGCTGAAATGACCTACGGGCCTCCAAATCAACATCCGAACACGCTTCTAAGATCAAATTTACCATACGAAGCTATTGGAACTATCAAAACTCCATTACAGAGTCATCTTTACACAAGTAAAACTGCAGTCAACTCCTAAGACTTAAACCTCCAACTTAGGGACAATGTGTCCCCTTTCACTCCGGAACTCTCCCGAATCCGAAACCAAATAAGTCACATAAAATAATATAATATAGAGGAAGCATAGTTTAGGGGATCGGGGCTAAAATACTCAACACGACTGGCCAGGTCGTTACAAATACCATTTGTTAGGATGGAAATAATCTGGTGTCATGAGAAAGCTAGTAAATCAAACCTTAAACGACGATAAATCATACAATATAAGAGAAATACCAAAAGCGACACAAACATATAATGTAATTCGGTCAATTGACCTACATTCACGGCGGAGATAAGCAATCTACTATATAAAAAAGAGTACAAAATATCGAGAGAGAATAACCTCACAAAGAGGCAAACACAAGTGACACACTAACACTTGTCCCGTAAAGTTCTCCTCTAAACACGACTCTCAAATCGCATATGGCTACATTGTGGATGTTGCTGAATGAGAAGAAAGGATCCTAGTCCAAACCTTTTTCCTACAAGAAAAGGACTAGCCAAATATGAGAGATTTATAATTTTCTTATACAAAAAGGAAAATTCAATTATGGTAAATATATTGCTATTTTCTTCAAGAGATAGAAAAATCAAATATGATACGAAAATCAGGACAACATACTGAGGGAAGAAACCGGCAGATTAATTTAGCAATTATTCTTCCATCAGATGCATTGTAGGAAAAATATAATGTGTTACTTCTTATTGACTATAGTATTGGTCTTTATGAAAATGAAAAGCCTTCGAGAAATTTATGACGCAAGTGTTCAATGCCGTTTGGATTAGTTTAGTATTGAATTGAGACCAAGTTAACTAAAAAAAAGTTCTTGCGATTCTTTCACTGAAATAAGGACACAAAAAAATAAGGAAGAGGAAATGAGAGAAAATGGTACAGCGTATCTCGTCCAACGATAGAGCAAATACTACTCCATAGGGTATAACATATATGATTATTGATTATCAGTATCGCGTTTGTTTTTCCCTAAAACTGAACTCCGAAGAAATTATATATTCTTCTTAATTCGTTGCTTCAACCATGTCATGACAGCGGTTGAAGTTAAGGCACTTTGCTTGAAACATAAAGTTAAAATAAATTATTATAATATTCCACATATTCTTTGTTGATAAACCAATCACACAATTTCGTGAGTATTGAATGCAATTTACTATAGCACCCTTATCCATGGATTTTTCTTATTCACTTCTATCATTTTTATTTCAATTTGACTGAGGCCATTCACTTTCATTGCCTTAATATTCCATATATGATACCGTAATGATTTTCCCAAATTTAAATGTAATGTCAAAATTAAGGACAATTGAGAGTTGATCGACAGCGACAATGATGCTCCGACCTAGAGCTCATGCATGGAGGAATTTTCTAGAAGCAAACGATAGAAGAGAGGAAGAATAATGTTTTCTCATTAGCTTGAAAGAGTGCAAAAGAGCTGCCTTTATAGACTCATCGATAGAAGAGAGGAAGAATAATGTTTTCTCATTAGCTTGAAAGAGTGCAAAAGAGCTGCCTTTATAGACTCATATACACGTGACTATCACGTGTCTCTAACCACTACTAACAATATTTAACTGACTCCAATAACGGCTATACATTAGATGGATTATTACACACTAACACAGCTAGTTATTCAGCTAACTATTTCAATACTCCTCCTCAAAGGGTGGAAATGGAAAATATAGAGCACTCCAAACTTGGATAAAAGCAGCTGGTTTGAGCAGCTCCCAAAGCCTTTGTCAAAAGGTCTGCCAATTGATCTTTGATGTTGACATGCTCAGGCAATATTGGACCATCTTTAATAGTGCCTTGAATAAAATGGCAGTCTATATTTATATGCTTCGCTCCTTCATATGGGATTGGATGCAATTTGGATAGCTTTGTAAAAAATAATTTCACCGGCTTAGTGACAGACACATTCAGCTCTTCTAACAGTCCAGTTAACCAAATCACCTCTGAAACTGCATCTGCCATACTTTTATATTATGCATCTGCTGAACTTCTACTCATAGTGTGTAGCTTTTTTGATTTCCATGATATAAAAGAATCCTCCACCTTCACAAGTACCCAATTACCAACCATCTGGTGTTTGGGCAGGCTGCCCAATCACTATCATAGTAACATAGTCAACTGTGTGCATGGACTGTTCTTCTGCAGTATACTCTGATCAGGTAACCCTTTCAAGTACCTTACCAATCTAAGTGTTGCTTCCCAATGTGAGACCTTAGGTTGCTGCATGAATTGGCTAAGCACTTGTACATCAATACTGATATCTAGTCAGGTGATAGTAAGATAGATTAGTCTCCGAATGAGCTTCTGATATGAGGTAGTGTTTGTAAGAATAGAATTTGTGATTCCTCCTGCAAGTGCATCATAGTGTACTGTGGTAAACTTAGCATTTACTTCCAAATGTTTATTCACTGGTTTGGCTCCACTTAATCCAACATTAGAGATTAGCTCAAGGGTATACTTTCTTTGATTAAGTAGTATCCTCTGAGATCTCATAACTTCAAACCCCAAGAAATATTTGAGCTCACCTAGATCTTTTACCTTGAAATCCTTATGTAGTGTTTGTTTTGCTTGATCAATTAATCTTTCACTATTTTCAATAATAAGGCGATCATTCACACATACTAGAATGATAGCTATTTCATCACCTTCTTTTCTAGTAAATAAAGAATGATCATAGGGGTTTTTAATGAAGTTAGCTGCTAGAAGAGCATCGGTCAAGTTTATGTTTCATTATCTGGATGCCTGTTTCAAACCATATAATAATTTGAGAAGCTTACACACCTTATACTCCCCCTGATTTGGAACCATTGAGGTAGAGCCATGTAGATTTCTTCCAATAAATCTCCTTGTAGGAAACCATTATTGACATCCATTTGTTATATAGGCCAATCGTGTGAATCTACAACACCAATCACTATCCTGACAGTTACCATCTTAGCAATCGGGGAAAAAGTTTCATGGTAACCTAATCCCTCTTGCTGAGTGTAGCCTTTAGCTACAAGCCTTGCCTTGTACTTGTGTACTTATCCATTTGGCTTATACTTGATCATATACACCCGTTTTGACCAAACTGCTTGCTTCCCTTTAGGCAGGTCTACTAGCTCCCAAGTCTGATTTTGTTCCAATGCATTAATTTCTTGTTGCATAACTTCAATCCATATCTAGTATTTGGATGTTTCATTGAAGGTTTTTGGTTATGTATGGGATGAGAATAGGCTGAGATATTCTTGATATGTTGCATACAAGTGATCATACCCCACATAATTGGCAATAGAGTATGAACATATGGTAGGGTTTACCGCAGTGGTGACATCATCATTGAGCCAAATAAGTGGCTTGATTACTCTCTTTCCTCTGCCACAATCAGGCAGTTGTTCTTGTTCACTAATACTGACTTATTCACCTGGTTCTAAAGCCTACATAGGTTCTTCTGATGTATTGGACTATGAAGAGGTGGCATAATCTTCTGTGTTGGTAATAATTGCTATCTACATCTAATGATCAGAATTGGAAACTGGTTCTGCTGCTTCCTCATATCCTGCAGAGTTATCTACTTGTTGAACTAGAATAGGTTGATCCTTATATACATTATAATCTTGTATATGATTGAATTTGCTTCTCATGTCTGTAAGAGGCATGAAAAACCCCTCTTCTTCCTTTTCAACTGGCATGACCTAAAGGGGAAAATCTCTTCTCTGAAGCTGACATCCTTGCTAGCAAAGAAAGTTTTTGACTCCAGATCAAACAGTCTATATCCTTTCTGAGTCTCAGAGTACCCTATTAGTACTGCCTTTCTAGCTTTTGGAGCTAGCTTGTCACCCCTAGGTAAAGTGCGTGCATAACACAAACAACCAAATACCCTCCTCACCATGAAGCAGTTTGTACGGTGAATTCCCATCTAACATTGCAGTAGGTAACTTATTGATCAAGTAGACTACAGTTTTCACACATTCTCCCCATAATTTGACAAGGATGGAACTGTGAATCTTCAAGTCTCTTGCAACTTATAATATATGCCTATGCTTCCTTTCTACTATTTTATTATATTGCGGTGTGTAAGCACAACTACTTTGGTGAATTATCTCAAGAGAAGAGAATAGTTCATTACATTGGGAGTTGAAAATTTTGTTCCATTATATGATCTTAATGTTTTCATAGTGACATCAAAGTGATTTCTTATCATTGCCAAAAACTTCTTGAGTATAATTGAGACATCACACTTTGACTGAACCAGATAAATCCAAATGTATCTACTGTAATCATCAACTATGGTTACGAAATACCGCTTTCTATCAAATGTAGGCTTTCTATAGGCTCCCAAACATCAACATGTTTCAATTGAAAGATACTATTGGACTTAATTTTACTATTAGGAAAGCTTAACCTGACTTGTTTTGCCATTGGACATACAGGACAGTGTTCCTGCACTATGCCATTGGTTTGTTTAAGACTAGGTATGTGTTGCATTGCAACTACTGTTGTATGCCCTAGTCTTAGGTGCCATAGTTCTGCTCCAATTTCATCATTCTTTGTTATTGTTGCACCTACAGTAGGCTTCCACCCTCTTTGTAGAATGTAAAAGCTATTGTTCTCTCTACCAATTCCAATTACATTGTCATTGTAAAGTTCCTGAAAAACACAGAAATTAGGGGAAAAGTGACTTAATATAGTAACTCCTTGGTTAACTTCGAGACCAAAAGCATATTGAACTTGAAGTCCGGTATATGTAACATATTTGTGATTTTTTAACTTCCTAAGATCATTGTACTGCCTACACTTGTAATAGATGATTTATTCCCTATTAGTACCTGTACTCTACTATGATGCTGCTTCTCTAAACTCCTTAACTCTTCTAATAACTCTTTGTAGGGTGTAATGTGATGTGAAACTTAAGAATCTATTATCCACTTACAAGCATATGTAGTAGATAACAATGAAACAGTTCTACTGCCATATTTGCATTGCAATCAGTTAGTGGTGGCTTGTTCAGCAATCCCATCAGCTATGAATATTCTTCCTCAGTGAAAAAATGTCCTTGCATCTGACCTTCTGCAACTGCATTATTGACATAAGGTCTGAAACCTCCAACATCTTGTATTCTCACATTCGATTGTCCTGAGTTTACACCAAATTGTCATGCTTTCTTCTTAACAATTTTTAACAATTATCCTTTAAGTGCCCTTTGTAACCACAACGTTCACACACCAATCCTGTAGCTTTCTGCTTAAATCCTTGTGTCCTCCCTGCAAGCATGGTTAGTGGATCCTATGAGTGTCTACTACACCTAGTGATCTATGGCTTTCTTCCTGAGTAATAACAACATAAGCTTCATTACAATTACAATTTGCCTTCTAACAAGGATGTTGCTTCTCACATTTCCATAACTCTCGTTTAGGGCCACAAGAAATTGTAACATACGTTGTGACTTAAGTGTTCTACAAATGGCCTAGACTCTTCATAATTATAGGAAGATATTGGGGCTAAAACATCCAATTCATCCCATAGATCTTTTATTTTTGTGTAGTAACTAGTCAACGAGTCTGTACCATGCCTCATTGTTGCAATTGCAATCCAAAAGTGATAAATTCTAGTGAGGTTGATCTGTCAAACCTTCCCTAAAAATCATTTTAGACTTTTCTCGCATCTGAGGCATACACAATACTCGGCATCAACTCGGTCGAAATTGTACTTTAATCCATGTCAATACAATCGTGTTACATTTTTCCCACTGCTCAGCTAATTATAACCTCTGTATCAACTTTACACACTGGACTCGTCTATAAATCCTAGGTTACCTTTTCCTCTGTGACGACCCAAAGGGTCATCACCTATTTCCTCCTTCGTTCCGTGCTTCCGAGTCCTTGAAAACCTCACTTATAGTTGCCTCAATTTGTGTGCGCAGTCCGAGTGCATAGCCAGAAAGCTTTTATGTTGAAATATGTGAATTCTGTGAAAATTTTGAAGAATTTAGATATTAATATGATTAAAGTTGACTTTGGTCAATATTTTTGGTAAACGGATCCGGACCCGTGATTTAACGGTCCCAGAGGGTCCGTAGAAAAATATGGGACTCGGGCATGTGCCCGGAGTCGAAATTCGAGGTCTAGAACCCGAGTAAAAGAATTTTTCTGTTAAATTGTTTTTCTGAAATTATTAAGCAAAATATAAATGAAAATTGATCAAAAGACTACGGTACCGAGCTCGTATTTTGATTTCGATGCCCGATACAGGTCTTAAATATATGTTAAGCACTTTCTGTGAAGTTTGGTCGAAATCGGACGTCGTTTGACGTGTTTCGGACCTAATGATCTAAAGTAGAAGTTTAAGAAGTTGGAAGTGAAATTGATGATTTTGAGGCATGATTCATTGATTTTGATGTTGTTTTGGCGATTTGATCGCTCGAGTAAGTCCGTAGGACGTTATTGAGTTAGTGTGTGTGATTGGTTGGGAGCCCCGAGGGCTCGGGAGTGAATTGGATGTGGTCCGGGGTGTTTTTACACTTAGAATGGTAGCAGATTTTTCTGCAATTTTTGCCCAGTGAATCCTTCTTCGCATTCGCGTTCGCACTCCCCCCTCACGTGTTCATGGTGCTTCATTTTGTTCCTTCAT
Organism: Nicotiana glauca; assembly: GCA_026770625.1. Taxonomy (NCBI): domain Eukaryota; kingdom Viridiplantae; phylum Streptophyta; class Magnoliopsida; order Solanales; family Solanaceae; genus Nicotiana; species Nicotiana glauca. Next base: position 12,459 of record MU743705.1, on the reverse strand, counting down.
CGCGTCCGCATCAGTAGTCCGCGTTCGCGTAGAGATATGAATCCCTGAGGGCCCAGCCCTCTTTCCTTCTTCGCATTCGCGAGGGCCGAACCCTGTTCGCGTAGTTCCCAGCCTCTTTCCCATCGCGTTCGCGTAGGCCATTTTTCCCAGGACCCCAGCTTTCCTTCTTCGCATTCGCGTGCCCTCAATCGCGAAGGCGATGCCCTCAGTTCTTCTTCATCGCGAACGCGACCTCGATGTGGCGATCGCGAAGGGTAAATCCCTTCAGTGATTATTTTTAATTCCAGAACAGTAGCAGCACAGGATTGTTCTCATTTTTGCACACGAACTCTTCTCCCTAACACCTTATAAACAATTTTGAAGAGCCTTTTCTTCCATAGCTTCTTAGGTAAGTGTTCTTAATCTTAATTTCTTCATCTAATCACTATTTCCTAGCCCTAAATCATGAATTCAAAGTAGAAAGTAGGGGTTTTGGGTAGAGTTAGGGTTTTGGGAATTTTGGGTTATTCAACCTCAATTTGGGGTCGAATCTTAAAACAAATTATATATTTGAACTCATGGGGTATGGGTGACTAGGTTTTGGTCTGAGCCTCGTGTTTGGACCATGTGGGCCTGGTGTCGAATTTTGGTGTTTTTGGAAGAATGCTAGAAAACTCATTTCTAGGCTATGGGATTATGTTGTTGAGCCTTTATTGATATTATTGAATTAATTATGCCTAGATACCATTGTTTCGGAGTTGGATTATAGAGGAAAGGCAGTATTGGAGAGTTGATTGCTATTCTTTGGACCGAGGTAAGTGTTTGATCTAACTTTGGCTTGAGGGAATAGGATTAGAGTATTATTTGCTAATTGCTAAATGTTGAGTATGGTGTATAGGCATGGTGACGAGTATCTATACACCGGTGTCTAGCATGACCGTGAGTTCTTATTTGTGCTTATTTGGGATTCAATAGTGACTCTTCCTTGTAAATTGATGGTTTCTATATGATATGAGAAGAACGAGAAGGAAATGTGATTTGTAAACTCCTTGGAGCGTTGGCTCGATTTTTGACTTGATTATAAAGTAAGCAATGAACATAATAGAAAGAGATGTGATTATTCCCTTGCCGGGACGTTTTGAGTATCTTGATTATCTTCCTTGCCGGGATTGTTTGAACATATTATTGTTCCTCCCTTGCCGGGATTTAGTTGTTTTTCTTTGTTCTACCTTGCCGGGATATTTAATGTTGTCTGTCTATTTCCCCGCCCTGCTTGGTTGTGATTGTTGTTTGGGTGAGGAAGAGTGATTTTGCACGAAAGGTCATTCCGTGCCATGTTTGATTATTTATGCACGAAGGAACATTCCGTGCCATGTTTGATTAATTATGCACGAAAGGACATTTCGTGCCATGTTTTGATTATTTATGCACGAAGGAACATTCCGTGCCATGTTTTGATTATTTATGCACGAATTGACATTCCGTGCCATGTTTTGATTATTTATGCACGAAGGAACATTCCGTGTCATGTTTGATTATTTATGCACGAAGGAACATTCCGTACCATGTTTGATTATTTATGCACGAAGGAACATTCCATGCTATGTTCGATTATTTATGCACGAAGGAACATTCCGTGCCATGTTTTGATTATTTATGTACAAAGGAACATTCCGTGCCATGTTTGATTATTTATGTACGAAGGAACATTCCGTGCTATGTTTGATTATTTATGCATGAAGGAACATTCCGTGCCATGTTTTGATTATTTATGCACGAAGGAACATTTCGTGCCATGATATGAGAGTTATTTGAGGGAAAGCATGAAGGTTGATGCCCTGCACTCTATTTGATTGCTTATGGTGAGAATGAGAGTAAAAGCACGAAAGTTGATGCCGTGCAACTGTTGATTTTCCTGCTCTCATTAATTATTGTTATTGCCCTGTTTCTTACTTAAATTGTTGACTTTATATCCGGACTGTACTCCCCCATAGTTTGTTTCCCTCCCTCTTAACTGTTTAATTTCTATATTCATTCCTTTGTTGCATATATATATATATAGTGAACTGCACAGGTTGATTTGGTAGTCCTGTCTAGCCTCGTCACTACTTTGTCGGGGTTAGGCCAGGCACTTACCAGCACATGGGGTCGGTTGTGCTGATGCTACACTTCTGTGCTTTTTGCACAGATCACGGTACCGGAGCAACTTTTGGATCAGAGTAGTGGCACTGAGCAGGAGCTGACTCCAGTCCAGGGACTTACGAGGTAGCCTAGCTGGCATTCGCAGGCCGAAGTCCATTTCTATATTTCTGTTTGTTTTCATTGTACCGAGACAGACATTATGTATTTTCTATTCGGACTTGTTTGTAGCACTCTTTAGAGGTTCGTGAGATAGCGACTCCAGTCTTGGGTAGTGAAATGTTAAACTTTCGTATTTTGGATTTTCAGTTATCCATGTTTTAAAAGACTTCCGCATTTATTTAAAGGCTCATTATTTTATTATTGTTGTGTTGTTATCCGAAGTTGTATAGATATTTGGCTTGCCTAGCTCTGACAGCAGGCGCCATCACGACCTCTGATGGTGGGAAATTCGGATCGTTACAAGTTGGTATCAGAGCTCTAGGTTACATAGGTCTCGCTACTCATGGACAAACTTGGTAGAGTCTGAGGGATCAGTACGGCGACGTCTGTATTTATCCCCCAAAGGCTACAGAGTTAGGAAAATCTCATTTTATTCTTTCTTGTTGTGTGGTTCCGTTTCTCAAACACCGATTGAATTTCTACTCTGTTCTTTCGCAGATGGCGAGGACACGTGTTTCCTCATCTACCGCGCAGCAGTCCGAGACCCCAGCAGCAGCCCCAGTGGCAGAGCCTCAGGTCGGCTTTGAGGAGGAGGTTCCCGTCCCAGCAATTTCGGTGGGCCCAGCTTAGGTCCCAGAGGGGTTCATTGCCACCCCAATTCTTCAGGACGTTCTAGTCCGATTGGTGGGCCTTATAGAGGGTGTCATTTAAGCGGGTTTGCTTCCAGTGGTTCCGCCAGCGGTGGCTGGTCAGCCGGGTATAGTGGCTCAGGCCGGGAGCAAGATCACTTTTTAGGAGGCGGCCAATGTAGGCCGTAGAGTTGAGATAGCTCTGCCACAGGGAGGTGGTCATGGGTCGGATAAGAGGCCCCATCGCGCAGGCAGGTTCAGTGGTGCCTTGTCTGGAGGTAGAGGTACTCATGGTAGAGGCCATCCTCCCAGGCCCTTTCGGTCAGCTTCCCATATCACTCATGGTACTTTAGGTAGTCATTCAGGCCGACAGGGTCAGCCTCAGTTCCCTCGGCTACAGCGTTCGTGTAGATGTTATGAGTGTGGTGAGTATGGACACGACCAGAGAGTTTGCCCGAGCTTGAAGGGTGCTCAGCCGCAACAGACGAGGTCTTGCCATACTTATGGTGATCCGAGGCAGATTGTCAGATATTGCCCTCGAGTTTATGGCAGCTTCCAGCACTAGAGTTCTCGTGCTATGATTCAGGCACCAGAGGTCCCACAGCCTGCCCAGCCAGCTAGAGGCGGTGGCAGGGGTGTTAGAGGTGGAGGTAGAGGTCTTAGAGGTGGAGGTCAGGTCGTCGGAGGTAGAGGCTCGCCAGCAGCCAGGCCAGAGGCTGGGTCCTCGGGTGCAGACATTACAGGTACTATTCTGATTTGTATTAGAGATGCTTCAGTGCTAATTGACTCTGGGTCTACGTATTCGTATATGTCATCCTATTTTGCACCCTACCTGGCTATGCCTAGTGATGCTTTAGGTATTCATGTTTATGTATCTACACCGGTGGGTAATTCTATAGTGGTCGACCGAGCTCATCGTTCTTGTGTGGTAGTGTTTGAGGGTCTGGAGACCCGTGTTCATTTATTGCTTCTAGACATGGTGCATTTCAATGTTATATTAGGGATAGATTGGTTGTCCCCGTATCATTCTATCCTAGATTGTCACGCCAAGACCGTGACCTTGGCTTTACCAGATTTGCCCCGATTGGAGTGGAGAGGGACCCCAGGTCATGCCACCCGCAGTGTTATTTCTTATGTAAAGGCTCGACGCATGGTCGAGAAGGGGTGGTTAGCTTATCTGGCGTATGTTCGCGATTCCAGCACAAAGGTCCCTACTATCGACTCTTTTCCTATTGTTCAGGAGTTCCCCATGGTTTTCCCTTCAGACCTGCCGGGTATGCTGCCCGACAGGGATATTAATTTCGGTATTGATCTGGCCCCAGACACGTAGCCCATTTCTATTCCGCTGTATCGCATGGCCCCGCTAGAGTTGAATGAGTTAAAGGATCGGTTGCAAGATTTACTAGAGAAGGGTTTTATCAGGCCTAGTGTTTCTCCTTAGGGTGCGCCGGTGTTATTTGTGAAGAAAAGGGATGGATTGATGAGGATTTGAATTGATTATCGGCAATTGAACAAGTTGACGATAAAGAACAAGTATCCACTACCGAGGATTGATGATTTGTTTGACCCAGAAGGGTGCCCAGTTCAGGTGGTTAGACGAGTGCGAGGAGAGCTTTCAGAAGCTCAAGAAAGCTCTGACTACGGAACTGATATTGGTTTGCCCAAAGGTTCAGGGCCTTATACAGTTTATTGTGATGCTTCCCGTATTGGGCTTGGTGCAGTATTGATGCAGGACGACAGAGTCATAGCCTATGCTTCGAGGCAGCTGAAGATCCACGAGAATAATTATCCAGTCCGTGATCTAGAGTTGGCGGCCATTGTTCATGCTTTGAAGATTTGGAGGCATTATCTATATGGAGTGACGTGTGAGGTGTACACGGATCACAAGAGCCTTCCGTATTTGTTCAAGCAAAAGGAGTTGAATTTGAGGCAGAGGAGGTGGTTGGAGTTGTTGAAAGACTATGATGTTACTATCTTATACCACCCGGAAAAGGCCAATGTGGTGGCCGATGCATTGAGTAGGAAGTCCCAGCATGGATAGTCTTGCTTATGTTCCGGTCAGCCAGAAACCACTTGCCTTGGATATTCAGGCCTTGGCCAATCGGTTTGTGAGGTTGGACAATTTTGAGCCTAGCAGAGTGTTAGCTTTCACGGTCGTTCGTTCTTCATTATTGGAGCGTATCCGAGATCGACAGTTTGATGATCCTCATTTGTGTGTCCTGAGAGACACGGTGCAGCATGGAGGTGCTACGAAGGTGACTTTAGATGATGATGGTGTTTTGAGATTGCAGGGGCGAGTTTGTGTGCCCAATGTCGATGGGATTCGAGAGTTAATCTTAGCAGAGGCCTATAGTTCTCGGTTTTCTATTCACCCGGGCGCCGCGAAGATGTATCAGGACTTGCGGCAGCATTATCGGTGGCGTAGGATGAAGAAAGATATTGTTGCATATGTGGCTCGATGTTTGAACTGTCAGTAGGTTAAATATGAGCATCAGAGGCCTGGTGGTTTATTTCAGAGGATTGAGGTTCCCGAGTGGAAGTGGGAGAGGATTATCATGGATTTCGTTACCGGACTTCCGATGACTCGGAAGAAGTTTGATGCTATTTGGGTCATTATTGATAGAATGACCAAGTCAGCGCATTCTATTCCTGTTGCAGCCACCTATACATCGGAGAGGTTAGCTGAGATCTATATCCGAGAGATTGTTTGCCTTCATGGGGTGCCGGCATCTATCATTTCGGACTGGGGTACGCAGTTCACCTCGCGCTTCTGGAGAGCAGTTCAGTAGGAGTTAGGCACCCAGGTTCAGTTGAGCACAGCATTCCATCCTCAGACGGACGGCCAGTCCGAGAGGGCTATTCAGATATTGGAGGATATGCTCCGAGCCTGTGTCATTGATTTTAGAGGCTCGTGGGACCAGTTTTTGCCTTTAGCAGAGTTTGCCTACGATAATAGCTACCAGTCCAACATTCAGATAGCTCCATATAAGGCGTTGTATGGTAGGCGATGTCGGTTTCCAGTCGGATGGTTTGAGCCGGGAGAGGCTCGGTTATTGGGTACAGATTTTGTTCAGGAGGCCTTGGATAATGTCAAGATCATTTAGGACAGGTTTCGTTCAGCTCAGTCTCGGCAAAGGAGTTATGCGGATCGCAAGGTTCGAGATGTAGCTTTCATGGTTAGTGAGCGAGTATTGCCCCGTGAATCGCCTATGAAGGGCGTGATGAGATTTGGGAAGAAGGGCAAGCTTAGCCTTAGGTTCATTGGCCAATTTGAGATCCTCGATCGTGTGGGAGGGGTGGCTTACAGACTTGCCTTGCCGCCTAGCTTGTCAGCCGTGCATCCAGTGTTTCATGTGTCCATGCTTCGGAGGTATCACGGCGACCCAACCCACGTGTTAGATTTCAGTACTGTCCAGTTGAACAAGGATCTGTCTTACGAGGAGGAGCCGATAGCTATTCTAGACCAGCAGGTTCGACAGTTGAGGTCGAAGAGTTTTCCTTCAGTGCATGTCTAGTGGAGAGGTCAGCCTTTTGAGGCATCGACCTGGGAGTCCGAGTCTGATAATGCGGAGCCGTTATCCTCATCTATTTCCTGACTCCGGTACTTCTTTCTTTTGTCCGTTCGAGGACGAACGGTTGTTTTAGAGGTGGAGGATGTGACGACCCAAAGGGTCATCGCCTGTTTCCTCCTTCGTTTTGTGCTTCTGAGGCCTTGAAAACGTCACTTATAGCTACCTCGATTTGCGTGCGCAATCCGGGCTCGTAGCCGGAAAGCTTTTATGTTAAAATATGTGAATTCTGTAAAAAAATTTGAAGAATTTTTATATTAATATGATTAAAGTTGACTTTAGTCAACATTTTTGGTAAACAGATCCGGACCTGAACCCATGATTTAACGGTCCCGGAGGGTCCGTAGAAAAATATGGGACTTGACATGTGCCCGGAGTCGAAATTCGAGGTCTAGAACCCGAGTAAAAGAATTTTTCTGTTAAATTGTCTTTCTGAAATTATTAAGGAAAATAGAAATGAAAATTTATTAAAAGACTATGGTATCGGGCTCGTATTTTGGTTCCGACGCTCGGTAGAGGTCTTAAATATGTGTTAAGTGCTTTCTGTGAAGTTTGGTCGAAATCAGACGTTGTTTAAAGTGTTTCGGACCTAATGATCTAAAGTAGAAGCTTAAGAAGTTGGAAGTGAAAATGATGATTTAGAGGCGTGATTCATTGATTTTGATGTTATTTTGGCGATTTGATCGCTCAAGTAAGTTCGTAGGATATTATCGAGTTAATGTGTGTGATTGGTTGGGAGCCCCAAGGGCTCGGGAGTGAATTGGAGGTGGTCCGGGGTGTTTTTATACTTTGAATGGTAGCAGATTTTTCTGCAATTTTTGCCCAGTGAAATCCTTCTTCGCGTTTGCGTTCGCACTCCCCCCTCACGCGTTCGCGATGCTTCATTTTATTCCTTCATCATGTCCGCGTCAGTAGTCCGTGTTCGCGTAGAGATATGAATCCCTGAGGGCATGACCCTCTTTCCTTCTTCGCGTTCGCAAGGGCTGAACCGCATTCGCGTAGTTCCCAGCCCCTTTCCCATCGCGTTCGCGTACAGGCCAATGCGTTCACGTAGGCCATTTTTCCCAGGACCCCAGCTTTCCTTCTTCGCGCTCGCGTGCCCTCAATCGCGAACGCGATGCCCTCAATCGCGAACGCGATGCCCTCAATCGCGAACGCGATGCCCTCAGTTCTTCTTCATCGCGAACGCGACCTCGATGTGGCGATCGCGAAGGGTAAATCCCTTCAGTGATTATTTTTAATTCCAGAATAGTAGCAGCACGGGATTGTTCTCATTTTTGCACACGAAATCTTCTCCCTAGCACCCCATAAACAATTTTGAAGATCCTTTTCCTCCATAGCTTCTTAGGTAAGTGTTCTTAACTTCATTTTCTCTTAATTTCTTCATCTAATCACTAATTTCCTAGCCCTAAATCATTAATTCAAAGTAGAAAGTAGGGGTTTTGGGAATTTTGGGTGATTCAACCTCAATTTGGGGTCGAATCTTAAAACAAATTGTATATTTGAACTCGTGGGGTTATGGGTGACTGGGTTTTGGTCCGAACCTCGTGTTTGGACCATGCAGGCCCGGTGTCGAATTTTGGTATTTTTGGAAGAATGCTAGAAAACTCATTTCTAGACTATGAGATTATGTTGTTGAGCCTTTATTGATATTATTGAATTAATTATGCCTGTGAGCACGTGATTTTTACCCTACATATGAGTTATTCCCATAAAATTTAAATAAATAATTTTTCTTTATTTTTACAATTTGTGTGAATTTTGTTTACATGTCATTTATGCATCAAATATAAAAATATAAAAAAATATGCATTCGCATTTAGGAAATTCATTTTACATGTAGTAGGTATTAATGTATTTTTATTAACAATTTAAAATACCATTTTTGTGTTTCAATTGAAAATTGCCATGAAATAGAAGTAGTTGGCTTAACAATTTTAATAAAATCAAAATGAATACAAAATAGAGAAAATAGAAAATACAAAAATGGAAATACTGAAATACAAAAATACAATATAAAATACAATAAGGAAAATGCAATACAAAAATACACAAAAACTGACCCAGTCCAGTCCACCCGGCCGGCCCCGGATAAAACCCAAACGACACCGTTTTTGGTCCAATCAATCCAGGGCATTGATGACAACTAATCCAATGGCTAAGACTGATTCCGTTAATAAATGAAACGACGCTGTTTCGTCAAATTCAATCTAAGCCATTGATTTAATTAATCCAATGACCACAATTAATTGACCCCTTAAATAGAACGATGTCGTATAGGGGATATTTGAATCTGAGCCATTGGTTCATCTGATCCAACGGTCTCAGATCCTTAAAGCAATTTAAATATACAAAAACATTACTCTCATTTCATATTACACCATTCGTCTCTAAACATAAAACCCTAGCCGCCCTAGGGTCCTCTCCATCACCCGCCGGAAACCTACCGGCGGGGAACGTTACCGTTTCTGATTGAACCACCACGAACACCCCATTACCTCATCTGTCCCCTCTTTCACCATATCCCGTTGGTTTCCCTCGAAAACTCTTAGAAGTCTTCGAATAACCCAAAAGGTGTCGCCGGAACCCTACTCCGGCGACCACCACTTATGAATC
>MU743703.1:64135-86421 GCA_026770625.1 Nicotiana glauca | reverse complement strand
TAAAAATACTTAGAAACTCGGGACGGGCCATTTAGCAAATTTCACGGCCTTCCCAAAAAGATAACAACCCGCTAGTCGCTTTAGGCGCGATTTTTAATAAAAATTACATTCTTAAATTCGGGTGTGTATTTCATACAACCCAAATCTAAATCCGAAAATGTCAAATAAAAGATGTGTCGAGGATCCGGGTACATTTCATGTGACGTGATCCGAAAACATATTTTTAGGCGACGTTCCCTTTCGTAAATAATAATATTAAAAGCGGTTAAAAGTTAGACTTTGCACAGAAGTTAAAACATGGTATAAATCAGATAAATAAGCCGAATATGACAGTTGAGCGACCGTGCTAGAACCACGGAACTCGGGAATGCCTAACACCTTCTCCCGGGTTAACAGAATTTCTTATCCGGATTTCTGGTGCGCAGACTGTTAAACATAGTCATTCTTTTCCTCGATTCGGGATTCAACCGGTGACTTGGGACACCATAAATCTCCCAAGTGGCGACTCTGAATTAAATAAAATAAATCCCGTTTCGATTGTCTTTTAATTGGAAAAACTCCCTTGCTACTCGCGGGTAGCATAAAAAGGAGGTGTGACAATTCCTACTGATCCAATGTATCACATTAATTGACCATTTTAATATACTCAATACCCTTACCCTCACCCAGGCCAAACCCCTACCTCCTCGTCTCTCTGCAGAGACCAAACAAACCACCCCTTACTCCGCCGCCTTTCGCCCGACGGAAATCGCCCACGGCGCGGACAACCACCAAACAACCTTATCTTTACACCATAGAACCCCCTCACTCCCCTCTCTCCGAATCCACAATCAGATTCCTTCGAATCATCCTCAAGCGCTTCGAATTTCAGATCGAAGATCGGAGTCAAAAACCCTAGCTACCCGAACCACCACCAAAATAACACCACAGAACCCTCTTCACCTCCTCTTCCTCAATCTCTACTCAGTTCCCTTCAAACATCCCTGGAACTTCTTGAATTTTGATTTAAAGGGATGAACCCTAGCGCCGCCCTGATATTCCCCAGTAGCGGCGCTGCCTCAAACCACCACCAAATTAACACCATGTGATCCTCTCACCTCCCCCATCCCAAATCCCGTGTCAGTTTCCTTCGAATCATCGTAGAACTTCTCAAATTTTAGATCAAACAATGAACCCTAAATCCTAAAAATCAGATTGTCAAGGTTTCAAGAGATTTCGAGGTTGAGATTGACTTTAATCATGTGTTTTCGGTCGAGAACACATGGTTAAAGTCTATCTCGGCCCGAAAAGTAGGGGTTCTTGGAAGTCAATAATTCGAGTCATGGTTCGATTCTGGTAAGAGATTCTTCATGACTTTCGATTCTCTTTCAGTTTATTCATCTTCCTCCTTACCCCATTTCCCTTGGGTTGAAATTCATGTTCATGTTCTGGATTTGAATTAAGTCTTGCTCCTGTTTTCCTACTGATTGCAATATAAATCTTGGTCTATTTATTTATTTTTTTTATTAATTGATGTGTTTAACAAGCTTGAACCTTTCATGTCAGTTACTTTGGGTTTAAGTTGTTTAAATTAATGCTTTGTTTAATTGCGATAAGTTTTTGTAATTGACTTTATGTTTAAATGTTGGTTTACATGATCATGCGAATGCTTGTGTGTGTGATTAAGGTTTATTTGGTTTCAATTGTCAAAATTTCTGCATCTCTTTTAAGAATTTCGTATCTTGATCTGTTTGAAGCCTTAGCAGTTGAGTAGTCCTGTTTGTCACACTTCAGGAAACCTATAGGGGAGTCAACTGTCAATCTAGAAACTCTAGGGGGTCTTAAAGGAAAGGGTAAGGGCAGTAATAACTGGTTGGGCAAAGGTTAATTCAGGGATTTGAAGGGTAGCCTGAACTTTGTTAGTAAAAAGGGTGTTTACCTAACTTTAAGAAGTTTCTAATAGACAGTAGGATTGCAATAATTGAGTGGATAGTTGAGTGGGCAACTAAAAATTGACAAGATAAGTTAGTGGTGAATTCACTCATTGAATGCCTGTTAGTGGTGAGTCCACTCTTTGAATGCCTATTTAATAGGCTGAAATCAGAATTCAAAAGGAGGAAGACATTGATGAACACTCTGAAAAAAATTGAGAGAGTGAACACATGAGAATACACAAGTGAGAATCTGACAGAGGAAGAAAAAACATTCTGGATTCTGAAAAGGAACTATAAAAAATAGAGAACAATCTGAAAAAAGAAGAGGAGAACATGGAGAGAGTTTAGACATGGATAGGGTGACTTGGTTCAGAGAGAGAGAAGAGATTGAAAATTCTGAAAAATAGAGATAGAGAAGGTTTTGAGGGGCTGAAAATCAAGAAACAAAGCTGTTATAGGAATGCTCTAGAAAGCTGTAGAAACCCCTGTTCGATCCAAGTTCAAATATAAAAAAAGTCAGAAAATACCAAAAAGATACTATTGTTCCATTAATTTCATTTTTGAAACTTCAATTTGCTAAGGCCTTATGTGTTTATTAAGTGTGGTAAATGGCTTGATTTGGGCTGTTGGTTAAAACCTGACAGTACAATCAGTATTTAAACTCCTATTTCATTGGTTGCTGAGTTTTATTTCACTGAAGGTTGGTTGTTTGCTGGTTGTGTTGATTACTGGGTTTCATTCTAATATCAATATTGGGATTTGAGATCAATTTAGAGTTGTTGTTACCTGTTGTTTGCTTCTACTGATCTCTCCTTCTTCATTGTTGTGACTTCCATGTACACTTCCTAAATCCAATGTAATGTAGATATCAAGTTGAAATACGAATGAAGTTGGCTGCCTGATTTTGTTTTTAGATTTTGCTGTTTAACGTTTTATATTTCGAGTAGTTTCCTAGATTTAGTTAATATCCCATTGTTAAATCCTCTGTTCTTCCTCTCTTTTCGATACATGGCTCGTATGTAGTCACTAGGAATGTGTTGTAAATGATTGTTTACATTTGGTGGATAACTCCATATGGTTTTATCATGATATATGTTGCTGACAGTAATGATAAATCTAGGTTTATTTGTTCATTTTATTCCATTTTGAGTTAGCTCATGTACTGTCAATCTAGGTTTATTTGTTCATTTTATTCCATTTTGAGTTAGCTTATTTGTTCATTTTATTCCTTTTATCCTGCTATTTGTTGAATGTTAGCCATAATTGTGAATTGGTAGTCAATGATGGGATCTGGATGTTAACTTGGGGGGGTTATGGTATTAGATAAATCAAATGACTCATACATCTAGATTTATTTTCAGTCATGCTTAAAATTGCTATATGTTGTTAGGATGCATTCATGATTCATGTTTAATAGAGATGACCAACTTATATTAGAGAAACAAGCCCCCAACAGAATTAGGTATTAATAGGTGTTTGTGTATATCTGAAAACCATGCAAATTTTGTTTCGTTCAAGATTGTGTAGATGAACATAATAGGGTGATAACGAATGAGATGCTAATGGATCATATTCTTCAATGCAAGTATGACTCAAGAGGTCTCATAAATTAGTATCAAATCTTGACTTCCTTTAAGCATGATATTAGTACTTTGAGATCGTTTGTGAACATTAAGTTGGGAGGTTGAGTTGCCGCATGTATTATAATTGCTACAAAGGTTCTAGTCTGATCATTGTCACAAGGGTTCGAAGTGAACCCCTTTCGTGAGGTCGGTTTGGCGTGCCTCATGTGGACGAGGCTCTTTTTAGGCCCAGAACTGAAATAGTAATTGGTTTGTTAATAATTAAATGGTGGACTTTGGGCCTTTCAATTTAAGTGGCATACTCGAGCTAAGGGTCTCTTCAGTAATGGGGAGTGTCCTTGTTCGAGTTTGGACTCAATCTTGGGGCCCAATTTTTCTTGAATATCTTGTTGTTGTTAATTCACAATGTCAACTAATGAAGTTTTAGGAGTAGAGACGAATCCTAATAGCTAATAGTAGCTCATCTTTAGGACATCCTTTTAAAATAAACTGCAATGCACCACGTCAAATAAAAATGATAAATCACGTGGCCCTCTTTAACTATGTCTTTAAAAATACTTAGAACTCGGGACGTGCCATTTAGCGAATTTTCATGGCCTCCCGCAAAGTTAATAACACGTTAGTCGCTTTAGGAGCGTTCTTTAATAATTTTACCTTCTTAAACTCTGGTGTGCATTTCATGTGACCCAAATCCAAATCCCAAAACGTTGAATAAGATGTGTTCCGGATTGCGGGTGTATTTCATGTGACGCGACCCAAAGACATATTTTAAACGACGTTCAATATTCTTTTAAAAATGAATAAAAGCGGTTAAAATTAAAATTTGGACATAGGTTCAAAATGTATAAAAATCAGATAAATAAACCAAATATGACAGTTGAGCGACAGTGCTAGAACCGCGGAACCCGGGAATGCCTAACACCTTCTCCCGGGTTAATAGAATTCCTTATCCGGATTTCTGGTTCGCGACTGCAATACAGAGTCAAACCCTTTCCTCGATTCGGGATTCAAACCGGTGACTTGGGACACCATAAATCTCCCAAGTGGCGACTCTGAATCTCTTAATAAATGAATCCCATTTCGATTGTCCTTTAATTGGAAAAACTCCCTTTATTATACTCCTCAGGGGGTGTAGTGTAAAAAGGAGGTGTGACAGCTCTGGCGACTCTGCTGGGGACATTAACCCAAAACCACTGGTTCAGGGTTAGAAATTCGAGCTTAGAATACTTGTTATATTTGGCTTTATTTATTATCTGGTTTTATTCACATGTTTGGACCTAATGTGCTAAGTGCTGCTTTTTACCACTTTGATATTGGTGAACTGTATATAAATTGTTATGAATCCTTCCTCTATCTGAGTCTTCTACATCATAGAGAAGGGTGCACGTCGTGTGACTTCTCTTCTGTTTAGAGTCTTTTCCCATTTAGAACGAGGTTCGGATAAGTTGCTAAGCCGACGGAGCTTCTGTATCCCCGGTACGCTGCCCCCCCGGCTTGAGTTGTCCGCTCGGCTAAGCCAGGTCTAGAACACTAAACCCAGGTTTTAAACCTAGAATAACAAAGCCTTATGCCGGATCCCTATTAGGAACGTTTGTTTGCATTATGTGCATTTGACTTAGGGGACTCAACATGGGTTAGGTCTGTCTAGGACAGATGTACCTGAAATGAAAAAGACCATCCTGATGCATCTTACTTGCTACTTGTGTATTTATTTGCTTCAGATTTGCATGCTGACCGACCTTTGAATAAATAAATTAAAAAAAGGGAGGAATAGCAGTGTAGAGGGTTAAGACAGTTAATCACATGTTTTGAAAATACCAATGTCCAAATAGTGTCGAAACTTTGCCGGATTTTTGAGAAAAATGAAAAAAAATGTTTTTATTTTCAAAAAATAGCTTGCTTTATTTGCTAATGAAAAAAAAGTCGTGTTAAAAAAAAGGCTGTGTTAAAAAAAATAGTTGGTTTTAATTACCGATGAAAAAAAAAGAGGTTGTGTCTTGCTTTCAAGAATAGTTTGTTTTATTGGCTCGAACTACGTAAGTTTGATTCTCACCGGATGTGGGATACGTAGGCAACCCATATCGAGTTCAACTATTCGAATTTTTTTTTTTTTTTAAAAAAAGAGAATTTTTTTAGGGTAAATAATGTTGTTGTTTTGCCATAAGTAAAAGATAATGTCATTCTTGTCCAAAATAGCCAAATGTCCCCAAAAGGACGTCGAAAGGACATTTTTGCAAGAACATCCGCCTTTGGTCATTTCTAAAAAATTTTGGCTGGTTAGCAAATACATCCTTTAAATATTCTTCTAATTGCTGAAAGACCGTATTGACAAGACCAGATATTTTCATGACATTTTTTAGAAAACTATGATGGTTGTATTTTTTATATATAAAATAAGGTATTTGTCAGTCAGAGACTGTTAGTCTATTTTTAGGATGTATTGCCATTTTGATGTTAGAGTCCATTAATATTATAATAAATGTGTCGTAATAAACACATTTTTCTTTTATGGAAAATTTGAAAAGAAAATTCCATTTTTTTAGTCATTTGGCACTTATCTGCCAGAACTACGCTCGGTCTGATTCATGCGGGGTCATGATACGTAGGCAATCTCCATAAGATTCGACCACCACTAAAAGAAAAAAAGAAAATGGGAAAATGAAAAAAATGAGGATAAATTAGAAGGAGGGGTCACAATTAGGAAAAACCGGGATGACACAAGCACCCAAGCGAATGCATAATAGAAGTGATTTACTCCTTAGGTGTATTGCATCCTTAATATAATATTTTTGTTGTTAAATGCCCTAACGCTAACGGGATGAGCCCATTTTGTTCCCTTTTGTCATCTTCATACCAGAAAGGTGGTTGGTTTGTGTAACAACTCCTCTCCACAACCTAAAAGCCAAAAGGCAATGGCAGATAACGACCAAATTGGGTTGGTTGATACCAGTGCCCAAAAGCAGTTGGCTGAAGAGGACACTGACTTGGCTAATGAAGCAATTTGTTAAGAACAACATGATGGAGACTTGTGAAGGTCCTAATATTGTTGATGCATAAGTCAATGGCTAAGATGTCGTGCTTGGTAATCGGAAAGATGCTCCATCTCTTGGCAAGACAGAGAGGAGTTTTGGTGGTTTATTTTGTTGTCATTTCTGTTGTCCAGGTTATTTCAGGGTTGTAATCTGGATGTTATCTTGTAGATCAAACCCTTCTATCATTTTATTTTGTCCGGTTCCTTTAGTTGTTGTAACTCGTGTAGTGTTGTCTAGGTTTGTTTTAAGGGTTGTACCCCAGTTTATTGTGCTTGTTTTGTTGTACCAACTCTTTCCCCGTCTGTCTAAAGCAATTCTCTGTTTTCTATTGTTTAGTTCTCTCCTCTTTATAGCTCTTTTCATGCTGACTCTAGTGAAATGACATGCATGCATAATTCTAAGCCTAATCTTAAAGGTTAATCATGAAGCAATTTGGAAGATGATAGGGGCACTTAAGGGAAATAAAAACAGAGTGAAATCATTTGAAGCCCGAACCATGTGAAACTGAGGCTGATAGAACATGAAGAAACCTTATGTTTCATGCTGCATCAGTTTGAAATTAAAGACAAGTTTGCCCTAATTGGCAAGGGTCGTTCGTGATAATGAGAGCGAGAGTGTTGCCCAATGGCACTTTGTATTTAACAGTTAAAGAAAGCAAATGTGTGGATATGACTAGTCTAGCACAATCAGAAGATGTCACACATATTTGTTTAATCTCGTTGTTTATGCTTGGCATGTTTTGAAGATTGGAATGACAAAGGAATTTTGTTCTGCTATCTAAACACTTTATCCTTTGTTACCCCTTTGAGCCTCACTTGTTTTCTTTCATACCCCTCTTTCGGAATCAGTAGCAAAGATTAGAAACCCAAGCGTGAAAGCTAAGTAAAAGAAAAAAAAGAGAAAAAAAAAGAGAAAAAGAAGAAGAAAAAAAAAGCACAAAAGAAAAATTATAACAAAAAGGAAATCAATGTGAACTACGTTTGACCTGATTCCTTTTTAAGGATACGTAGGCAGCTTCATGGCTCGGTCATAGGGAAATAAAACTCGAAAGATCCTCAAGCAAGAAACTGCGGCAGAAGTTGTGGTTGTTGTAGAGTAATCTAGTTCTGAAGGTTGTAATTCTGAACCCATGTTAATTTGTTTTGAGCCTTTAATACCCTTTCTTCCTAACACTATACAAAAGCCCAAGTTACGGTCCAGAAAAAGACCTTCCGATCATTCTTCAAGATCTGCCAAGGCGAGCAAGTATAGGTGAATCATATCAGGGGCAACACTCCGGGCCGAACGAGAAAAATGAAAAAATGAGAGAGTCTTATTGGTGAAAACCATCACGGGAACCGTAAGGCGATGAAAGCCAAGAGAGATCAGAAAATGAGAGAGACTCTTTAGTGAAAACCTTCACGGGCACCTTGAGGCGACTGTAAGGAGAGAGAAAGACCAAAAAGAGAGAGGCTTAATAGTGAAAAGCTTTCAGGCACTACAAGTCGAAATAAGGATTACGAATCAAATTGGATATGCGGAACATTGAAGCCCAGTTTCACGGCGAAAAGGCACAACAAAAGCTGAACATTAGGTTCGCTTAACAGAATAGGCCGCAAGTGCATGTCACGGTCGTTAGAGTTGGTATCCACATCTAATAGGTTTCTATTTCGTAGCTTTCTTGTTAGGAATCATATTTTTTCCTTTGTTCTTTATTCTACTCTTTTTCTTGTTCATTTCTTTTTCTTGAGTCTGTCTGGTCAAAACAAGTGAGAAATGACTTCAAAATTTCCCATCAACTTTCCAATTGCACAAGACAAGATCTGTGCTAGTACATCAAAGTGCATAAGTCGGGAAATAACAACTAGGGCACTGAGCTGGTAATAATCAACATGCTTTGGTATCCCTGCAAAATACAAAAGTTTGATCCATATCAGATCATGGAGAATGAGACAGATGGAGGGAGTTGGGTGAATGGATCAAAGGTATTCCCTGTGATAATATTGACGAAAGGGTGGTGAACCAGTAACGAGCAAGACCTACCAAGCAGAAATCAAAGTTATCATGACAGGTGAAGGAGCAACAGACCTCAAGGCCAAAGCCAGTGGATAAGTCAAGAAAGAACAACATATACACGGAATGAAGGCAACTGACGTGATCCGGGAATCATGTGAGATACAAAGGTCGGGTAGATGTCGTTTCAGGAGCAATACAACAAATATAAGATTGGGTCTGAATGGAGAAAAGATATTTCAGTGATACGGATGATAGAAAGTGGTTGATCAACAGGCAAGATCTTCGAATGGAAGTTAGTTATCATGATAAATGAAGGAGAAATCGCCCTCAAAGTTCAAGACAGTTGGGCGAAGCAGAGTGTGGAAAGGAGGAAATCATCCCCAGTGAGAATGTCACAACCGACCACCCCTTTCAAAACTGACAAATTTTTCTTTGTATGTAACAGGAACAAAGTAGCGCAAGGAAATTGAAAAAAGAAGAAGAGAAAATAAAAGAAAAGAACATAAAAGCCGACAAAGGGAAGTTTCTCAAATCTTTACCTTTATTTTTCTTGTTTTTGTGCATAAAATCTTAGTCTGATGAATCTTTCTCCTAAGATAATAAAAATGGACCTAGTTTGATGAATTATCTCCTAGAGTCAAAATCTTAGTCTGATGAATTTTTCTCCTAAGATAGGAAATCTTAGTCTGATGCATCTTTCTCCTAAGATAACAAGAAGTGGAAGGCAACAGTCGGAAAGACTCAGATAAGATAACAAGAATTGGGGAGTAACAGTTGGAAAGTTTCAGAAAAGTTAAACAAAAAGGGGAAGACAACAATTGGAAAGTTTCGGACAAGATAACAAGAAATGGGAAGAAGCAATTGGAAAATTACAGATAAGATAACAAATAGTAGGAAGTAACAGTTGGAAAGTTAACAAAAATGGACATAGTCTGATGAATTATCTCCTAGGATCAAAATCTTAGTCTGATGAATTTTTCTCCTAAGATAGGAAATCTTAGTCTGATGAATCTTTCTCCTAAGATAACAAAGAAGACCTAGTCGGATGAATTTTCTCCTAGAATCAAAATCTTAGTCTGATGAATTTTTCTCCTAAGATAGGAAATCTTAGTCCAATGAATCTTTCTCCTAAGATAACAAAAGAAGACCTAGTCTGATGAATTTTCTCCTAGGGTCAAAATCTTAGTCTGATGAATTTTCTCCTAGGATCAAAATCTTAGTCTGACGAATTTTTCTCCTAAGATAGGAAATCTTAGTCTGATGAATCTTTCTCCTAAGATAACAAAAGAGGACCTAATCAGATGAATTTTCTCCTAGGATCAAAATCTTAGTCTGACGAATTTTTCTCCTAAGATAGGAAATCTTAGCCTGATGAATCTTTCTCCTAAGATAACAAAAGAAGACCTAGTCAGATGAATTTTCTCCTAGGATCAAATCTTAGTCTGATGAAGGTTTCTCCTAAGATAGGAAATCTTAGTCTGATGAATCTTTCTCCTAAGATAACAAAAGAGGAAGCAACAATTGGAAAATTTATAAGGAAGTAGTCAGAAGGTCAGAAATTCTCGACCAGGTTTAAAACAGTTAAACAAAATAGAGTATGGAAAGAAGAAAGGGAAAAACCATCCCCAACAAGAGTATCACAACCATATTTCAAATTGCCGAGATTGAAACAGGGGCAGAAATATCATTTGTTTCGGAGAAACCCACCGTAAAGAAAGGCAGGTACCAAACAGAACAGGGAAGACAACACAAGTATTAAGGGAAAGTAGTTTCGAAGGAAGATAATCCAAGTTACAAAGGAGGATAATTCAAGTTTCAAGGGAAAATGGTTCAAGATGCAAAGGAAAACAATATCAAGTCTTTTTTAAGTTTTTGAAGTCGGGAGCCCGCCCGGAGAACGGAGGCGTACCTTTTAAGATCAAGAAGTCATGAACCCGCCTGGAGAGCAGAGGAATACAATTCAAGTCAAGAAATAGGAGCAAGGAAGTAACAATGGATTTCACCAGGAGAATACAAGACAACAAGGCAACAAGAGACACAAGAGCAAATTTAAAGGTTTAGATAAGATTTTGTAATTCATAGCCTAGTCTAGCTTCTTATTTTCTTTTAACATGGTGTAATAAGGGGGTCAGCAAGTAACATCAGCAACAGCAACAGTAAACACAGCTTCATGGTAGTCCCAGCTACCAAAATTCCCGAACTACATTAACCTAATTCCTTTTTAGCCAAGGATATGTAGGAAACCTTTGAAGCAGAGGTTCAGTCAAAATCTTTTAAAAAAAATGCTTCACACGGACTATTCAAACGGGCAAAAATCGCTCGTATCCGCTCACTTTGTCTTTGCACGAAAACTCTTCGTGTTTACGGGCAAAGAGGGGCAGCTGTGAGCACGTGATTTTTACCCCACACGAACTACTCCCAAAGAAATCAAAACAAAAAATTATCTCTTTTATTGTGTGCATTTCCGTGGTATTTTATGTCATTATTTGCCTGTGTCCGTGCATGTTTATTTGTTTAAATAAATGAAAATACAAAAAATTTGTTGCATTTGCATACTTAGGATTTAATTAATTAATAACTAAGTGTTTTATAAAAATGGAAAGATCGCAAAAAATAATGAATTTTTGCATTCTTTAGTGTTTAATGTCAAAGTTGTGTGATTTGATATTTAATTACGTGTGATTAATTATTATTTAAAGTTAATTGGTATTTTTAAGTTGATTTTGGTTTATAATTTAATTTAGGATTATTAGTATTAATTTTGGAAAAAATAGGAAAGGGAAAGAAAATAAAAGAGAAGGAAATTAGAATTGGGCAAAATTTTAAATTAATCCCCAAGCCCAAACCAATTAAACCCTTTCGAACCAGCCCAAGCCTGCCCGACCCAGTCCGCCCCCTACAAAATCCAAACGACGTCGTTTGGGCATGTATTAATCATGACCTTTGATCTCATTAGATCAAACGGTCCAGTCCATCTCCAACATCAACGAAATGACGTCGTTTCGGTTTGTTTATTCTGAGCCGTTAACATCCACTTGATCCAACGGTCAAGATCCCTGAGCCTCACCCGTTACATAACCCGACCCGTCTCCCCAAACCGATCCAGCCCCAACTAACTGAAACGACCCCGTTTTACCCCCCCGAGTTATCTCGGCCCTTGATTCCTACTAATCCAACGGATCACATTAATTGGCCATTTTAATGTACTCAATACCCTTACCCCCACCCAGGCCAAACCCCTACCTCCTCGTCTCTCTGCAGAGACCAAACAAACACCCCTTACTCCGCCGCCTTCCGCCCGTCGGAAATCGCCCATGGCGGCGGACAACCACCAAACAATCCCACCTTTACACCATAGAACCCCCTCACTCCCCTCTCTCCGAATCCACAATCAGATTCCTTCGAATCATCCTCAAGCGCTTCTAATTTTAGATCGAAGATCGGAGTCAAAAACCCTAGCTGCCCGAACCACCACCAAAATAACACCACAGAACCCCCTTCACCTCCTCTTCCTCAATCTCTACTCAGTTCCCTTCAAACATCCCTGGAACTTATTGAATTTTGATTTAAAGGGATGAACCCTAGCGTCGCCCTGATATTCCTCAGTAGCGGCGCTGCCTCAAACCACCACCAAATTAACACCATGTGATCCTTTCACCTCCCTCATCCCAAATCCCATGTCAGTTTCCTTCGAATCATCGTAGAACTTCTCGAATTTTAGATCAAGCAATGAACCCTAAATCCTAAAAATCAGATTGGCAAGGTTTCAAGAGATTTCGAGGTTGAGATTGACTTTAATCATGTGTTTTCAGTCGAGAACACATGGTTAAAGTCTATATCGGCCCGAAAAGTAGGGGGTTCTTTGGAAGTCAATAATTCGAGTCATGGTTCGATTCTGGTAAGAGCTTCTTCATGCCTTTCGATTCTCTTTCAGTTTATTCATCTTCCTCCTCATCCCATTTCCCTTGGGTTGAAATTCATGTTCATGTTCTGGATTCGAATTAAGTCTTGCTCCTGTTTTCCTACTGATTGATATATAAATCTTGGTCTGTTTATTTATTTTTTTATTAATTGATGTGGTTAACAAGCTTGAACCTTTCATGTCAGTTACTTTAGGTTTAAGTTGTTTAACTCACTGCTTTGTTTAATTGCGATAAGTTTTTGTAATTGAGTTTATGTTTAAATTTTGGTTTACATGATCCTGCGAATGCTTGTGTGTGTGATTAAGGTTTATTTTGTTTTCAATTGTCAAAGTTTCTGCATCTCTTTTAAGAATTTCATATCTTGATCTGTTTGAAGCCTTAGCAGTTGAGTAGTCCTATTTGTCACACTTCAGGAAACCTATAGGGGAGTCAACTGTCAATCTAGAAACTCTAGGGGGTCTCAAAGGAAAAGGTAAGGGCAGTAATAACTGGTTGGGCAAAGGTTAATTCAGGTATTTGAAGGGTAGCCTGAAACTTTGTTAGTAAAAAGGGTGTTTACCTAACTTTAAGAAGTTTCTAATGGACAGTAGGATTGCAATAATTGAGTGGATAGTTGAGTGGGCAATTAAAAATTAACAAGATAAGTTAGTGGTGAATTCACTCATTGAATGCCTGTTAGTGGTGAGTCCACTCTTTGAATGCCTATTTAATAGGCTGAAATCAGAATTCAAAATGAGGAAGACATTGATGAACACTCTGAAAAAAATTGAGAGAGTGAACACATGAGAAGACACAAGTGAGAATCTGACAGAGGAAGAAAAAACATTCTGGATTCTGAAAAGGAACTATAAAAAATAGAGAACAATCTGAAAAAAAGAGGAGAACATGGAGAGAGTTTAGACATGGATAGGGGGACTTGGTTCAGAGAGAGAGAAGAGATTGAAAATTCTGAAAAAATAGAGATAGAGAAGGTTTTGAGGGGCTGAAAATCAAGAAACAAAGCTGTTATAGGAATGCTCTAGAAAGCTGTAGAAACCCCTGTTCGATCCAAGTTCAAATATAAAAAAAGTCAGAAAATACCAAAAAGATACTACTGTTCCATTAATTTCATTTTTGAAACTTCAATTTTCTAAGGCCTTCTGTGTTTATTAAGTGTGGTAAATGGCTTGATTTGGGATGTTGGTTAAAACCTGACAGTACAATCAATATTTAAACTCCTATTTCATTGGTTGCTGAGTTTTATTTCACTGAAAGTTGGTTGTTTGTTGGTTGTGTTGATTACTGGGTTTCATTCTGATATCAATATTGGGATTTGAGATCAATTTAGAGTTGTTGTTACCTGTTGTTTATTGCTACTGATCTCTCCTTCTTCATTGTTGTGACTTCCAGGTACACTTCCTAAATCCAATGTAATGTAGATATCAAGTTGAAATACGAATGAAGTTGGCTGCCTGATTTTGTTGTAGATTTTGTTGTTTAACGTTTTATATTTCGAGTAGTTTTCCTAGATTTAGTTAATATCCCATTGTTAAATCCTCTGTTCTTCCTCTCTTTTCGATACATGGCTCGTATGTAGTTACCGGGAATGTGTTGTAAATGATTATTTACATTTGGTGGATAACTCCATATGGTTTTATCATGATATATGTTGCTGACAGTAATGATAAATCTAGGTTTATTTGTTCATTTTATTCCATTTTGAGTTAGCTCATGTACTGTCAAGCTTAGTCTAGTTACCGCTTGTGTAAGTTACTCCTTGTCCTGCTATTTGTTGAATGTTAGCCATAATTGTGAATTTGGTAGTCAATGATGGGATCTGAATGTTAACTTAGGGGGCGTTATGGTATTAGATAAATCAAATGACTCATACATCTAGATTTGTTTTCAGTCATGCTTAAAATTGCTATATGTTGTTAGGATGCATTCATGATTCATGTTTAATAGAGATGACCAACTTATATTAGAGAAACAAGTCCCCAACAGAAATAGGTATTAATAGGTGTTTGTGTATATCTGAAACCCATGCAAATTTTGTTTCATTCAAGATTGTGTAGATGAACATAATAAGGTGATAACGAATGAGCTGCTAATGGATCATATTCTTCAATGCAAGTATGACTCAAGAGGTCTCATAAATTAGTATCAAATCTTGACTTCCTTTAAGCATAATATTAGTACTTTGAGATCGTTTGTGAACATTAAGTTGGGAGGTTGAGTTGTCACATGTATTATAATTTCTACAAAGGTGCTAGTCTGATCATTGTCACAAGGGTTCGAAGTGAACCCCTTTCGTGAGGTCTGTTTGGCGTGTCTCATGTGGACGAGGCTCTTTTTAGGCCCAGAACTGAAATAGTAATTGGTTTGTTAATAATTAAATGGTGGACTTTGGGCCTTTCAAGTTAAGTGGCATACTCGAGCTAAGGGTCTCTTCTGTAATGGGGAGTGTCCTTGTTCGAGTTTGGACTTAATCTTGGGGCCCAATTTTTCTTGAATATCTTCTTGTTGTTAATTCACAATGTCAACTAATGAAGTTTTAGGAGTAGAGACGAATCCTAATAGCTAATAGTAGCTCATCTTTAGGACATCCTTTTAAAATAAACTGCGATGCGCCGCGCCAAATAAAAATGATAAATCGCGTGGCCCTCTTTAACTATGTCTTTAAAAATACTTAGAACTCGGGACGTGCCATTTAACGAATTTTCATGGCCTCCCGCAAAGTTAATAACACGTTAGTCGCTTTAGGAATGTTCTTTAATAATTTTACCTTCTTAAACTCGGGTGTGCATTTCATGTGACCCAAATCCAAATCCCAAAATGTTGAATAATATGTGTTCCGGATTGCGGGTGCATTTCATGTGACGCGACCCAAAGACATGTTTTAAACGACGTTAAATATTCTTTTAAAAATGAATAAAGGCGGTTAAAATTAAAATTTGCACATAGGTTCAAATGTATAAAAATCAAATAAATAAACCAAATATGACAGTTGAGCGACCGTGCTAGAATCACGGAACCCGGAAATGCCTAACACCTTCTCCCGGGTTAATAGAATTCCTTATCCAGATTTTTGGTTCGCGACTGCAATATAGAGTCAAACCCTTTCCTTGATTCGGGATTCAAACCGGTGACTTGGGACACCATAAATCTCCCAAGTGACGACTCTGAATCTCTTAATAAACGAATTCCATTTTGATTGTCCTTTAATTGGAAAAACTCCCTTTATTATACTCCTTTAGGGTGTAGTGTAAAAAGGAGGTGTGACAAGGCCGAGAAGGAAACTTCTCGTACCTCTCCCAGCTTACCCAACCTATGGGTCCTATACACCGATGGTATTTCCACCGCGTCAGGATCCGAACTCGGACTCGTACTCGAGGTCCCAACAGGCGAAGTCATTAACTAGTCCATACAGTGCCCCGACATGACTAATAATGAGGTCGAGTATGAGGCCGTAACTACAGGACTGAAGCTAGCTCTTAAATACGGAGCACGATGAGTCGTCCTCCGATGCGACTCACAGCTCGTTGTCAACCAAGTCACGGGGACTTTCTAAATCAAACAGCAAAGGTTACAAAAGTACCAGGTAGAAATTCATAAGCTATTGCCGGAATTCGACGAATCTCAACTCGACCAAATACCTCGAGCACAACCATCGAGGAAGATGGCCTCACCAAATTAGAAGCAGCAACCAAAAACATAAGTGGAAAGGAAAACGTGGTTACACTCCTCCACTTGTCAATAGACCAACTTGAGGTACACTCTGTAAATTTAACTTGGGATTGGCGCAGCCGGATTATAACATATTTGCAGGAGGGAGTACTCCCATCAAAAAGAAAAAAAGCCAAAAAGCTTCAAATGCAGGCGGCCACATACAACATCATAAACCACGACCTATACAAAAGAACATTCGGCAGTCCTTTGGCGAAATACCTAGGTCCAAACCAAACAAGGCGCGTCCTCGAGGAAGTACACAAAGGCCATTGTGGTGCCCATACTGGCAATCGAGCCCTCGTCGGATGGCTCATACGAATAGGATATTATTGGCCCACCATGAAGAAGGAAGCCGACGACTTCGTCACGAAATGCAAGCACTGCCAGAAATACGCTCCTATGATACCAGCACCTCCACTTGGTCACATCATCATGGCCATTCATCAAGTGGGGAATGGACATCGTAGGACCATTCCCAGGGGGATGAGGCAATGTGCGTTTTCTTTTGGTTTTAACTGACTGCTTTTACAAATGGGTAGAAGTAGGTGCATTCGCCCAAATACGCGAATATGAATTTATCACATTCATATGTAGAAACATCATATGCCGCTTCGGCATCCCCAAAGAAATCAACGGTGACAACGGACACCAGTTCACCGAGAAAAAGTCCGCCGAATTCTTCGGGAAATGACATATCATGCGAATAATATCCACGCCATATCACCTACAAGCTATGGCCAAGCCGAATCCTCCAACAAAAAATACTAAACATCTCAGGAAAAAAGCTTGAGGACACCAAGGGACTATGGCCAGAATTGCTACCAGAAGTGTTATGGGCATACCGCACCACGCCAAAAACAAGCATAGGAGAAATGCCATATTCACTAGTCTATGGGACTGACGCAATGATACTAGTCGAGGTCGGGCAACCAAGTTTGAGATACTCCATTGAGAGTGGACCAAGCAATGACGAGAACAGGAAACAAGACCGCGATGAAGTGGAGGAGCGAAGAGACATGGCTTACATAAGAATGGTATCCCAAAAATAACAAGCAGAACGGTATTACAACAAAAAGGCCAAAGTATGACCACTCAAAGTCGGGGACTATGTAGTCAAGGCCAAAATGCAGGCGAGCAAAGACCCAAGAGAAGGTAAACTAAGAACCAATTGGGACGGGCCATACAAAATCCCGGTAGCAACAAATAAAAAATCATTCCAACTAAAAAAAATAGAGGGAAAGCTACTACCAAACAATTAGAACGTCACCCACCTCAAATACTTCAACTTCTGAGAACGGACGCCCTCCAAGTCGTACTCTTTTTCCCTCACCCTGATTTTATCCCAATTGGGTTTTATCGAGGAGGTTTTTAATGAGGCGACGAAGTGGACGTATGAAGTTCAAGTATAATTCATCGCCCCGCCTATCGACTACTTCTCCAGGCCGAGCGATGAAGGGACTAAGTAGACTGGAACTTCTCAAATGTATGTATGGAACAAGCAGAAATATGTAATATTCTCCAATGAATGAAATAAACAAAGCAGCATGCAACATTTTTTGCACAACTCCACCAAATCATTTTACATTCTACATTTGACTCGCTCGAATTACTCGACATTCGACCTTGCTCGAATTACTTTCCCGCATAACAAAAAAAAAAGAACTGGAATTCTGGAATACATAGCACAAAGGCAGTTGTTCCATTTCAATTGTCAAATTATAGTACTTTTTACAAAGGGCTCGAGAACACCCTCACAAAAATAGCAAAGCAAAAAAAAAAACTAAGTACAAAAGATTCATGCCATATCATCCCCATTAGCATACTCAACATCATACCAAGGATCAAAGACAAGCCCATCCCCATCGTCGTCGCCATCATCCCCGCCGGGTGTACCAGGGTCGTAACCACAAGCTTCGCGAGCGGCACGGCCTTGACACGGACGCCCTCAAGCTCCGCCTCGAACACCTTCCCAGCAACCTTCAAAGACTTGGATACGTCAAGTTGAGCCTTGGCATGGACATACATATCGTACAATTCCCGCGACACACCGGGATCGACGAAAGTATAAGATGTAGAAGGTTGTGCCTACTGTTATGTCTTCTTGTTCCTCAGGGCAATGAATTGCTCATTTAACTCAGACAGCTCCACCTTCAAACCCATGATCCGCTCCTCCAACCTCGCCACCTTAAGTGCCGACATCTCCGTCTCATTAGCCCGCTCGGACCTGCAAACACAGAGGGCGTCATCTAGGGCCATTTCCTCAGCCGCAATGGCCATTCTGACTTTCTCAGCCCGACCCAACTCTTCGAACTTGGTACTCAATTCATCCTTCAGATCAACGGCCCTTGCCTGCCTCTGCTCGAGTTCAGCCGTTAAAGATGCCAATTGCACCTGAAGGTCAGCATTCTCGGCCATCACTCCCTTGCTCACCTCGAGCTCGTCCTCCTTAGCCTTTAGCGCTCTCTCAAGCACGCTACACCTGCTGATGGCCCTCATAAGTTCCTCGTCCCTCTCCCTTAGTCCTTCTTCGTCAGCTCATCGTCCTTCTGTTTAAGCCCATCATAGAGCGACTGAAACTGGCCATCCTGGCTGAGAAAGTCGGTTAGCATTGGGTGCTTGGTACGGTACTCTCTGTATTGGAGGTCATCTTCTTAAGAATGGCCGTCCTCCGCTCCTCCTGCCGGTCGCGCTCAATCCCCATAACAAGGGTCTGACATGCAAAAAAAAAAAGGTTAGTGTAAGCAAATTGCCCATACAAAACAAACTTAACCTAACATGGGAAATCAAACTCACTCACAGGTCCATGCCAGATATAACTAACAATAGATCCGCATCTTTCAGCATCTGTATCATCGTATTCTTGGAAGTCATGCACATGAGCGAAAAGGCCGGCACCGCCCGTTTTGAGTTGGCCAAGAGGTCGTAGTCCAAGGGAATGACTATATGTCGATTGAGACCCTTCGTTCTTATCTCAACATGAGTAGTCCTCTCCACGAAGGTTCGTATCTCATCAGGGTCGATGTTCGAACCAGAGTCTTCGTCCCCTGTAAGGACAGATCTACCTCTCATAGACGTCGATGATGAGCTACCTTCACTAGCTCGCATAAGCACTTCGCTACCACGAACCTACTCAACCTCAGAGGGCCTCTTCTCCATGGCAGCATCCGCCGCGGAAACGACCTCGACATCTAGTGTAAGATCCGATTCTGCTTCCAAAGCAATGAATCTTTCCAGCTCAATATCAGTGACAATGGCCTTCCCGGTCTCGACTCTTCATCTTTTTCTCGGCGATGCCTCCTCGCCATGAGATGGCTCGTCCACAAGGTGAAAGATAGGCCGAGAAGAGATCTCATCAGGCACGACAACAGTTTGAGGGGCATAATCCCTCATTAGCATAACTTGAGTCCGACCTCCTCGAAAAGACTCAGCTAAAGAAAACTGCATTCTAGCTGACGCGACAGCCTGGCGAAATGCAGGCACTAGAGCCTTTGCCTTTTTGGAAATTCGCCGACCTGGCACAAAAGGAAAGTCGCTTCAAAAGGCAATAGTGAATGGTAAAAAGTTGGAAGGTAGAAATAACACTTACTGAACGAAGTCTTGGGCCCAAAGCGCTTGTGAAAGGACACCCAGTCGTGAATTCTTATAGTGTGGGGTAACACGCGAGCCACCCAATCTTCAATATCGAAGATAGGAAAAGGTGCACACCTCTCAGCTGAAAACATGGAAGCCATGAGTGAGTCGAAAATGAAAGAATAGGAAGAAAGAAAATAACGAACGTACAACAAGATACTTACGATTATAGTTCCACTGCTCGGGAAACCCGGTCGGATTCGCCACCAGGTGTTCGATTTTGATGAAGAAGTATTTATGCTAGAACCGCTGGTTCGCCTTGTCATCCATCCTGGCAACCAACCCTTTAATTCCACGATGTCATAGATGTATCAACATGTCTCTATAAAAGCTGGGCGAGAATGATGTAGCAGATCGTAAATATTGACCTCACAGCGGCCAACTCTACGTACTTCGCCGACATCAGAAAAACTTTGTATAAATAAGTGGAGAGCTACGCCGGGCAGACGTTGTGAAAGCGACAAATCTCCTCCACTAGTGGGGGAGAGAAAGAGAATAACCTACTAGGAACGGGTAAACATAGAAAACACAATATCCAGGTCGGTGAACATGTACTATGTCATCCCCCGTCGGAATAATCTCAACGTGAGAAGGAATACGATATTTGAATAAGAGGTCGACTATTTGACGCAGCCCCGTCTCAGAAAGCTCCTGAGCAGGAGCGGGAGCAGATTCCTTTGGGAAATCATTTCTGAACAAAGGATTCTTGGGAGCCACCTCCTCCACGGTGAGGAAGCTTTCTTCCTCCTCAAACATGAGTTCCTCACCGCCGGGAGGAATGGCCACCGATAAAGGAGTGGCATCGGAGACTCCGTCAAGAATATGAGGAGAATCTGACATGTTTCCATAGTAAAGAATGTACAACAAATTCAAAGAGAGAAGATACCAACCGGGAAAGAAGTCAGGAACTGAAATTGAAGAACCTGTGAGAAATAGAAAATGGAGATTAGAGGAGAGGGTCAAAGAAGAACAATATGCATCCAAACAGAGAAATGTTGAAAGCTTCGAAAATGAAACCCCTCTCCTCTATTTATAGGGTTGGGTAACACCAGAACCAAGGCAAAGAGCTGTCAATGGAACCAAAATCATTGTGACAGAAGCACATACACTGCATTGGGAAGACGCGTAATGATGATGCGCGTGGCATGACATCATCCTACGATAGCCGCACCAACCGCAGCCTCGCCGCCATTTCGACCTCGGCCGATTCAATTCAATCGTCACGACCAAATTTCCTCTGAGCGATTGCAGGCAGGATCCGCTCATCGCGGACGTCCAAGATCACGACCTTAACAAGCGGAGGGATTAACTGTATTGGTCAAAATTTGGACTGGAGTTAATTCCTTCTTAACTTTTGTTAGGAAGGAGAATCATCCAAGTTATCTAACATTTGGGTGATAAATTCCTTCTTGTTACATTCATTGTCATTATCTACATTTATTGTATGCTTTTATTACTATATTCATTGACAATCATTGATCATTTGTAGTTGGTATACAACACTTTCGGATTCGCCCTATATCATCGATATATCTAAATGTTAGTATCTAGTGGTTATTATATTTAGCTAGGATTCACCTTCTATTTTCTCATTAATTTGTTTTAAGAAAAAGTTTAGCACTTTTTTGGTAAAAAAAATAATAACTCAACTTTTAGCCAAGTGCAACATTCAAGCTTCTTGGAGCATAGGTCTCATGAGTTAATATTATACTAATTTTAGAAAGTATATATATATATATATAAGTACTTAATTTTGGAGAGATCATAGGTTCACATACCCTATAATCTCCCCTAAACCCGCTCCTGTATACAATCATGGAAATGATCCTACCAAAATCTCTTATTTTTCTTATTAACGAGACAACTTGGCGAGGCAGGTGAGGACAGATAGAGTGAGCATGTTTTGACATTTGGAAATCAATATTGAATGACCGAAGTTTATTGCCACGTCATACATTACTTGCATAGAGAAAGAATACCTTTTTGACACAATGGGTGTGTTTTGTACGAAGGAAATTTTTTTTCGAATTTTTTTTTTTTCAATTTTCCCATGTTTGATTCCTTTAAATGTTTTGAAAAATATTTTTCTTATCAATTCATTATCCTACAATTAGAGGAAAATGTTTTCCTTATTAAAAGTAGGGAAAACATTTTCCAAAGCTCCTTCTCAACGTTCCTCACCCTTACCAACCCACCCCACCCCCTTTCCAAAAATTTTTTTTTTTTCTTTTTCAAAATTAAGTTTTTCCGTTACCACCCACCCTACTACCCCTCCAGTCCCCCTACTACCCCTCCGGCCTTTAAATATTTTGAAAAATATTTTCCTTATCAATTTATTTTTCTCCAATTTGAGAATAATATTTTCCTTATCAAAAGAAGGGAAAACATTTTCCAAAGCTCCTTCTCAACCTTCCTCACCATCACTAACCCACCCCACCCCCTCTAAAAAAATGTTTTTTTTTTCAAATTTCAATTTTTCCGTTACCACCCACCCTACTACCC